>NEWO01001775.1:26891-43621 GCA_003013225.1 Phalaenopsis aphrodite
AGAGAGAGTTGGAATGTAAGGGCCGACCTCGAATGTAATGAATCAGAAAAGTAGGATTGATTCGGAAGTGAGGATTGAAATGTAGGTCAATTCTTAAAAGAGAATGTCAGAATGTAAGGACCGACCTCGAATGTACTGAATCAGAAATGTAGGACTGATTCGGAAATGAGAATTGAAATGTAGGTCAATTCTCAAAAGAGAGTGTCGGAATGTAAGGACCGAGCTCAAATGTAATGAATCAGAAATGTAAGACTGATTCGGTAGTGAGAATTGAAATGTAGGTCAATTCTCAAAAGAGAGTGTCAGAATGTAAGGACCGACATCGAATGTAATGAATCAGAAATGTAGGACTGATTTGCAAATGAGAATTGAAATGTAGGTCAATTCTCAAGGAGAAAGTCGAAATTTATGTATCAACCTTGAAATGTGAGAATCAGGATTTGGGTACTGACTAGAAGATGAAAATTGAATTGTAGGTATCAATCCCGAGATGTGAGAATTGAAATGTAAGTATCAATTTGAAGATGTGAGAATCGAAATGTACAAAAAGATTGTGGTGTTGAAAAAGTGTATCATGTGGAAAGGTTGATCCTATTGAAGGAGATTTGTAAAGCTTTGTGAGTTTTTGTGCAGAATGTGAAATTCTGTGATGATTTGCAGAGAGTTAGTATAGATAATGATGATTGTGCTGCACGCACAAAGAGTAGGAAATTCCAAAAATGGAAGCATCCACTCAACGGGTTTGTTTTATTTTCTCTTATTTTTATCACATTTAATTTTTCAAAATGTGTTTTTAAAGTTTTAATTTTAATTGATTGATTTTCAAAAGAAATTTTTTTTATTATTTATTTGTTGGTGATTATTTTTCATTTATGTTTTATTTATTGTTGAAGATTTGTTGTTTCATTCTTTGTTCATTGAAATTCTGAACCATCGCATGGTCCGTGGCTTTCATCTATCGTACAAAAAGGCAACTGACAAAAAGGCACAATTTGAGAAAAAATTCCATTAATTTTCTCCAAAAGTGGATGCCATAAATCAAACACAATCTAACACCTCAAAAGGTACATTATGTAATCCATGTCAAAATAAATTGAGAATCATCTCATGCTATGAGTACATTATAGACTGAATACATTAGATATATGTCACTTTGTTAGAAGAAAGTAAGCGAGCCCTCTGTACTAGGTATGTTGAGCTCCTGATCAAGCAGACCTTCTAAGTCATGCTCTAGGATAAGAGTTCCCTTCGCATGTACTTAGAGGTACAACCTTCTCAAAGCTCATATGGAAATAATTCCTCCAATTCTGGGTCCTGCTGGAATCCATACGGTATTTTACTGTCGTCCATTCTACGGAAGGTTACAGATACCCTACGACGTCACACTTCTGGAATGCAATGCTTGGCAATGTCTACACCATTGCTCTTCAGGACAAGTACTAAACCAACTGGAAGAGGAATCTCCACAGCTCCTCTGAATTCACCAGGGCCGACTATATCGATTTCTTTTCCAAATAAAATATTGCTTTTACTCATGAACGAGACCGTGTAGAAAGGCCTCACAAAATCATGATGATCGATGTGTGGGGGAATGCAGCCAACTTCTTCATAAATGTTAAAGATGCAACTGTTGGGAATGCAAGTAGCGTGTAGAATATTCCACTTCACCATTCTCTTGATCATCCATTTTATCATTGGTGGCAACAGATCCACTTGGTCGTATATGAGGATCCCAGGCGGATTCCCCTGTTTGTCATTCGTGAAGTGTAGCAACAGCCGCATTTGAGGGTGATTCTTCCCTTTCCCCTCATCCATTTCTTCAGCTCGGAATATGTCCTCTCCATGAGAAGGCCCACTTGACCTCTGTATCTTAAATTGAAGATGGAGTCCTGAATGCTTCTTTCATCAGTTTCAGAGAAAACCCTAGTATATAGCTCCAGGCCGTACAATATGTTGATGAACTTTCCCTGAACTTCTTTATAGAACTTGAATTTTCTTTTATTTACTCTGCTTATCTTGTAGTATACTACCATACCAGGAATTGGAAGCTGCCGCAGACGTTCCTTTCTTTAGGCATCGGCGGGAACCCAAACTGGTGTTGGTCAATCCGTAATATGAGATTCAGCCTCTAGTGGGATGTATGACCCTGAGCTCTACGGTGCATGCTGGTCCGTCCCTAGTGGGATATATGGTTCATCTGTCGCGAAGTTTGGAGTTTGAGACCCATTGGTGCTTGAAGTGTATTATTCTAATGTACTGAAACACTGTAGATGCAGAACATTGCAATCCAGACATTCTACAAATGCGCCCGTGTCCCGACTGGTACCTCAACGTTGCATGTTGGGCAACCCCTACATAAGATATCTGAAACTTGGAGCACATCTGATTCTGTCATAAATCCTGACTCTTCATCTATAGTGGCAGACTGGCAGAAGTTTCTCTCAGATATGGGTCGTAAATATGTCCCTCAGGAATGAGGGTAAGAAAACTGTTTATGTCTCTCTGGTGTTTGCGTTCCTGTCGCAGAAAGGCTCTCTGTTTCTTTTGGCTGGCATTTATGCGTTGTATCCTGCAGAGCGAAGTATTTGTTAGTCGTTCATTACGAGCGGCTAACAGGTCCCTTGCTGGGGTAGCTACCATGGAGGGCAGACAGCTGGGCCCCTCCATTGAATCTCGTTCCACTATCACCTTTTTACCTTTGTGTGACACATTGTCTTGAGTGGACACCCTTAATAGTGAAGGCAGTCCCTCCTTTTCTTTACTGCTGACTACGTCCATTAGAGGACCCTCGTAGTCCATATCAACTTGGTTGAAATCCACGTTGAAATTTATGACACCTCCTTGCGGCGCCATCTCTTCATTCAGTGCGAGGTTCCAGCCGTCCTAGAAGGAAAAGATCAGCCTCTGTCCTGACATTTTTCTACAGACGATATGAAAAACATTAGTGGGCCGAAGCTTGACATGAACAAGAACAAAACAAAGTATTTATTAAAGTAAATTTTAGTTGTTTTGGTGAAGAGTATTATTCATTTTATGTGTGAGTTTCGTTTAATTTAGTAGAATATTTAAATTCAAAAGTAGAAAAGAGAACGTGTGCAGTTCAAAAATTTTCTCAAAATTTTCATTATAATGAGGTTAATTACAAAATTTGGACCCTGTCAAAGACATTTGGCCACGTAGATAACCCTAAAATAATCACAATTTCAAAGTTTCAAAGAAAGCAGTGGCAAGCGGCATTGAGCGACATCAGGTTGCGTAATAGGTTTTCAGGTATCGTCCATTTATCGGTAACATGGGTCTTTCACCCCGGATGTCCACTAACTGGTAGGCTCCTCCTGTATAGACCTTCTCAACAACAAATGGTCCCTCCCAAGTTGGCTCAAATTTTTCACCTATTTTGTGACGTGCAAGAATAGGTCTTTTGAGCACAAATACGAGGTCACCAACTTTGAATGTCCTTGGGCGGACCAATTTGTCATGGGCATGTACCATCTTTGCCTGGTAGAGCTCCAAATGTTGTTGGGCTTCTAATTGTTTTCCCTCGAGACTCTCCAGTTCTTCAAGTCTGAGTTTAGTGCTTTCTTCCATTGTGAGTTGGTTGGCAATGACAACTCTGAGAGATGGTGTCTGAATTTCTAGTGGTAGCACGACCTCGGTCCCAAACACGAGCATATAGGGTGTACACTGAGTGAGAGTCCTGAAAGTCGTCTGGTAGGCCCACAAGGCTTCTAATAGTTTGTTATGCCAATCTGTTTTGTTTTCATCCAATATTTTCTTCAAAATCTGTACTAGTGTCTTGTTGAAAGCTTCAGCCATACCATTTGCTTTGGGATAGTAAATTGTAGAGTATCTCCAATCTATCCCATGTCTTATGACAAAATTTTTGATCTTGGTACTTTTGAAAGCTATCCCATTGTCAGAGATTATTCTTCACGGTACTCCAAAACGGTAGACGATTTGGCTTTTAAAAAATTGAAGGACGTGCTGTGCCGTAACCTCACGTAAGGGTACCACCTCTGCCCATTTAGAGAAGTAATATGTAGCGGCAAGTATAAATCTGTGTCCCTTGGAAGATGGAGGGTCTATCAGACCTATTATGTTCATGCTCCAGCACTCGAATGACCATGAGGTAGCAGTTGGGTGTAGCACATTCAGAGGCTGGTGTAAGACCACCCCATGCACTTGGCATTAGTGACATCTTCTGACTGTATCCATGCAATCAGACATCATTGATGACTAATAATATTCAAGTCTTTTGATCTTCATTTTTATTTTTGGCCCTGACAGGTGAGCACCACACAATCCGACATGTACTTCTTTGACAATATTTCATGCCTCACTCTGCTAAAATACCGTAGCCACATTTGGTCGAATGATTTTCTATAGAGAACATTTCCCACCAGGGCGTAAGACATAGCCCTTCTTGTGATTTGGTGCACCTCAGACTTGTCTTCTGGAAGCTTTCCAGTATGCAAATATTCTATTAATGGCTTGCGCCAATCTTCGTTGATGTCCGCAATTGTATTTATTGTTTCTTCTTTTCCAAGCTTGTGTAGACTTTTGAAGTCATTTCAAGACAGGACTCATCTTCCTTGAACCGTGACTTCGATGGAATCCTCCGAGGGACACACCATTTTCTTAGCAAGTTTTTCTAGAGCATCGATATGAGCATTATCTCCCCGAGGAATCCAGTAGAAAGTCACCTCAAGAACCTCCTCCAGGAGCTTCATTGTTTATTGATGGTACTCTGCTAGTGTTGGTTTCATAATTCTGTATTGTCCGACGACCTGCTGAATGACAAGTTGAGAGTCAGCGTAAATGACAATGTTTATTATATACATTGAGATTGCCAATTCCAATCCAGTGATTAAAGCTTCATATTCTGCTTCATTGTTGGTGCACAACTCTGTCAGGTGGTATGAGAACTTCAACATACCTTTATCTAGCGTAATAAAGATCAAACCGATCCCTGCTTTGCCTGGTATAACTGTGCCTGATCCTTTGTTTTTCCTGGCTGACGAAGTGCCATCAAGTACATTTCCTAGTGCCGCGCACTAGAAAATTCCATTTTTAGTATTTGCTCGTCTGGTAACTCATCGTTGAGAGAGGACCCAGCTGGCAGTGGGTGTGCAGCGAGAAAGTCTGCTAGTATCTGTCCCTTGATAGCACGAAAGGGAACACATGTTATATCAAATTGCAATAAGATCATTGACCATCTTGCTAAACATCCGGAGAGAGTTGGTCAGGTCATCAAATAATTCAATGGATTAACTTTCAAAATCAGGGTAATCTTATGAGAAAGCATGTAATGTCTAAGCTTTTGAGCGACAAAAATTAATGCCAGACAATGCTTCTCAATAGGTGGATACCTTATCTCCGTAGGTATCAGACGACGACTCAAGTAGTAGAGTGCATTTTCTTTGCCTTCATCATTGACTTGGGCTAAGAGGGCTCCGAGAGAGTCATCTAAAGCCGCGGTATCAAGTATCAACGGTTTCCCTAGGATAGGGGCTGCTAAAACAGGAGGTGTCATCAAATATTGTTTGACGTCCTCAAAGGCCCACTGACATTTCTCTTCCCAAATAAATTTGGCGTGCTTTTTAATTAATGTCGAGAAAGGCTGACACCTACCTGAGAGATTAGAAATAAAGCGTCTCATATATGCCAACTTCCCATAGAAGGAATGTAGCTGTTTCAAGGTTTTAGGGGGAGGCATTTTCAAGATAGCTTTAACCTTATCTGGGTCGATCTCGATTCCCCGATGACAGACAACAAATACTAGAAATTTCTCGGAGGTAACACCAAAGGCGCACTTTAAGGGATTCATTTTGAGATTGTATTGCCGTAATCGTTCGAACGTGATCCTCAAATCATACAAATGGTCTATTTTATGTTTACTTTTAATGACCAAATCATTCACGTAACATTCTTCGTCATTACACGCTGATATGTTGCTCCTGCGTCTTTAGGCCGAACAACATCTCTGTGTAGCAAAAATTCCAATTGGTGTTCTGAAAGCTGTAAGTGTTGCATCCTTAGGAGCCATCTTTATTTGGTTGTATCCCGATGATCCATCCATGAAGGAGAAAATTTCATGTGTTGAAGCGATATCCACCATCATCTCTGGTATAGGTAGTGGAAACTCGTATTTTGAACATGTTTATTTAAATCCTTGAAGTCAACACAAATGCAGATCTGTCCATTTTTTTTTTAACATGTACAATATTGGCTAACCACATGGGGTATTGCTCTTCTTTAACAAAGTTGGAGTCTATCAACTTTTTCACTTCGGTGATGACTTGTTGTTCTATTTTGAGGCGCATTCTCCTGGGAGCCTGTTTTACTGTGGTTATATTCTTGTCCACCCCATGTTTATGGACTGCAACCTCTACTGACAGTCTTGGCATTTCATCGTAGCTCCATGCGAAGCAATCCTTGAATTATGTTAATAGTTTGACCAATTCTGCAGATTTTTCGTCATCAATTAGAGAACTTATAAATGTAGGCTGGGGTCGTTCTTCAGTCCCAAGGTTAATCTCGTTCAATTCATCGATAGTAGATTTAATTTTCTCCTCAAATTCTGGCAGAGCATCTGCTATTGGTTGATCAGTAGAGTCATCCTCTACATCGATACAATCCTCTTCTGACTCACTAGTAATAACCACGTAAAATTCAGAATCATCGACTGGTCCAACTGTACCAAATCCGAGACCTTCTATTGAATTGTGAGTTTGACTTTTAATATTCCATAGTTTTTCAAAAAGTTGAAATTTATCTTTTGGCATTTATTTTGGTAAGTGTCTCTATTGAATTAACTTTTGAACACAAGGCAAGAAGTAACCAAAAGGCAATTCCATTAATTCATTAGAATCAACATCCAAATTTACAAGTTTTTCAAGCTCAGTAAAGGTAGAAGCACGATAAAATTTGATCAGCTTCGAACCAACACTACGGACTTCCTTGACCTATAAACTCTCGACCTTTTGCGGGAGAATAGGATTAAGGGTCATAACATTCACATAGTAGTTTATCCGATCATACATTGTTTCATATTCATTCTTCTCTATATCTTCTAGAAATATCTTGTACTGAGGTTTCTTCTGCTTTGTCATCATTATTTCGTCTTCAGAACTGTCTTCATCACCAATGTTGATGGTTGGCCTAGTCCGTTCAACAATTCAATTGATCTTTCCTCGTCCGCGTCCCCGACCTTAACCTTGGGTGCGTGAACTAAAAGAACCTCCACCAACTCATTGTAAGGGAGTGGTAGAAGGTTGTTGAAGCGGAGTTGTATGGCCTCCTTTTTGTGATTTATCTGAACTTTTATCTTTGTTTGTCAAAATCTCGCGTGAGAAGACAGTCATCTTTGGAGGCGCGTAGTAGTCAGCATCTTCATTGATACTAACTTGGTGCACTAAAAATGGTTGTACGTCTTTTTTGATGCAATTTTCTTGACCATCTTTGCGGTATTTGATGCACTGGTGTAGAGATGATGGAACCATATTGTGCTCATGAATCCATGGTCGACCCAATAGAGCGTTAAAAGAGGTCTCAACGTCGATGATATGAAATTTAGCGGTTGTTATGAGTTCTCCAACCTTCATAAGTAATGTAATTGATCTGAGGGCTCTTTTGCCTCTTTGGTTGAATCCTCTTAACATTATTTTATCGGCCGTGAGCTCTTGAGCTTCAATATCCAAATAGGCCAATGTCCTTAGGCTCATCAAGTTAAGAGATGCCCCAGGATCCACTAAAATTATGGACAACACAAACCTGCCGATGTTGACGGAGATGTAGAGTGGACGGTTGTGGTCGGCAGTACCGAGCAGCAAGTCTTCATCTGTGAAGGTTACCCCTGACTATTCTCCTCTGTTCACTGAAAAAGTGGGTATTTTTATTTTATTTTTGTGACTTTTCTACATAAATTTATAGATTTTCTAAGTTAGGGGAGTTTAAATAAATAGAAAAAGCCCTATTTTTCTACTTATCCACGCGGCGCCATGTAGATCTTAGGAAGCTCTGAAACTCCACGCGGCGCACTCTTATTTGACACCGCCGTCCACGCCAGCAGCCACGCGTCCCACTGTTTATGTAAAGAAGCATTGTCCGGCTTCATCTTGGTCATCCATTTGATATATGCGCGATCGTACGGCGCGTGGTCATCGTCCCCACTGCTTAGGCTGACAGCCGTCCACCTTCAAGGCTTAAGATCTCTCTCATTTCTCAACCAAATTAAGTGATTTTTTTTTTAAATGCTTCTCTTAGTGAGACGAACACATCCATATGGCTAATGTGTCATGAAATCAAGCCCAAGTAAATGGAGAATCAAAATAAGTTCAGGAGGAGGAGAAGTTTTATACCTTTGCTCTGAGAAGGGAGGCTTCAATCAAAGGTGCTCGACATGTTCGTTGGGGTCCAAGGAGGCTAGGGATTGAGTCCCTGGTCTTGGTGTAAGGCCTAAGTATGAATTCGACCAAGCTCGATTTTAGGTGTTAGTCTAGAGTTATGGTGGAGGCTATTTTAGAGGGTAATTTGATGGGGCTTTGTCTTCTCTTGTTGTTGCAAAGGTGTGGGCACAAACAATTGAAGTTTGGTGGAGTTTTGAGAGATGTCCTATTTCTGCCCTAATTTTTAAGCTCAAAATTAGGGTTATACATGGGGAATCAAGGTAGTGGAGTGATTGGAATGGGCTGTGGAGATGTCAAGGAAGCTTTGTGAGTGATGTAGGAGGCTCTTTTTGAGAAAGATTTAGCACACCTCCCATTGCTGTGGAAGTGAGTTTTTATAAAAATGGCCATGGGGTGGTTCTCAGGGCACAAGTTTGGGTGCATTGTGGTGCTTAGGTGGAGGGCAGAGAAGCTCTACAATTTGATTTAGATGAGCTGGCCTCTAGGTTTGATTTGGGTGAGGTGCCATGGGGGTGGCTCTCGGTTTTGAGCTTTTCCTGCCACTAGGCTGGCCAACCAGCCAAAGGGGTGGCGAGGAGCTCAAGGAACCCAGAGGAATCCATCATAATAATTTGATGCAAATGTGCTTTGATTTGACAAAGATATCTTAAGCATGTGCATTTTTGGAAATAATATCTCTTAATTTGGGGGACCTTTGGTCCATGGATTTATTTAGGTGGTTTCATGGCGTTTGGACTGGTCAATAAGTCCAACTAATGACTGTGATAGAGTTAATTTGATGACTTTAGGGTAGTTAGCTCACATTTAGTGCATGGGTCTAAGTGGGTGCAAATGACCAAGACTTGGGTTTGAGCTAGGTTAGCCATGTCAATTGACCAAATTGATGGATCAAAATTGTGTAGATGATTGTTATGAAAATTTTTTGTGAAGGGTTGAAGTGATTTTCAGTTCAATTGGTAGGTCAATTTGAGGGAATTTTGGTTTTTAGTCAATTTGGTCATGTTGGGCTAGGCTTGGGTCTAGCTTGGGTTAAACTTGGGCTAAGTCCAAATTGATTTTTGTAAATGGTCAATGGGGACCCTATGAAGAGTTTTCAAGATGAATTGGATGCTAATTTGGAGGTTAAGGATATCAATTGGGTGAAATTTTAGTAGTTAGCCAATTTAGAGCTAAATTTGGGAATTTTGGATTTAGGCCAAAATCAAATAGATATGAGGCTTCAACAAGGCCAATTAATGGTTGATTTTGATGTATAAGAATGTTAGGAAGATTTTGCAACATTAATTGGGGCCAATTGACTAGGCTATAGGTTCAATTTGGTGAGATTCTCTCATATGGTCAAAATTGGGGTTTTGATCTAAATCAAAATTGGGCTCAAATCATGTTTGGTCATATCAAAAGTGAATTTGAGTTTAGGATTGGAATTGGGGTCAACTGAGATCAAATTGATGGACATTTGAGTTGGATTTGGGGAAATTTGGGTCTTTAAAGGCAAATTTGGAGATTTTTGATAAAGATGGTCAAATTGGCCAAATTGGATCATGTGGTAGTTGAGAGAAATAAAATTGGGAATATTTGAGATTTATTGGGATTTTTTGGGATTTTTTTTGAATTTTTGGGATTTTGAGCTGTGGAGGGGTATTTTGGTAGTTTGGGGGTGTTTTAGGGGTAAAAGGCCAAGATGGGTTTTTTGATAGAGTTGAGGTACCAACCATCACCAACAAGCCATGGACCAATGGAAACCCCATTTTGGGTCATCTACGTAGTGGTCTTAGCCAAACCGTAGCCCTAGGGCTGGTAGGTTTAGGAGACCATCTACATGAGTATCCCAAAAAGATCAAGGGAACTAGGCTAGAAATTTGAGTTTAGTGTTGTGAGTGTATGTGAGTGTAGATAAGAGTAGTGAGTGAATCAGCTCCAGACCAACAGCCTGGGTCAACCTTAAGGTCGAGCAGTTCTAAGGGTGACTCATCTTGAGTTTCCCCCATAGTGACCCCACCTACTAAGTGCTAGAGGTTAGGACCAATTTGTGGAACTTCAAGTTGAGTAGAGAAGAGTTTGGAATTTCTAGTGGTGAGGGTGCCTTTTATAGTTTTCTAAGAATAGTCAATAATAAAGCCCTATGGCTAGACCTTAGGCTACTAAAGAGGAAAAAAACTAAACCTCAACCAAAAGTGAGGTCAACAATACCCAATTGATTTTAAGCCACTACCTCCATCATCATAGGCCATTTTTGTTGTCAATAAAATATCATCACATAACCATCAACTCCAAGTTGAACTAACATCAATGGATTGCCACACTTCATGAACACCATCACCTATCTAATTCATCGAACAACTGCCATGTTATCCCACCATCATTAAGCAATCACCATCATAAAACCAATGTATTTGGGCCACTACTATGATGGAGCACTATTGTTAGTTAAACATACTGCTAAATTATTATCATTGGGTCATTGCCTCACTTGCAGAAGACCATCACTATCAAAATAGTTAATCAATTGATGCAGCTGGACCCCATTGCAATTATTAGATTCTCGCCATATGGAATAATGACATTGCTGCCACCAACAACTTCATTACAGGATCACTTTCTCTCAAAAAATGACACCATCATACCATTATCACTTGGCTGGCGCCATTAGACGATAGTTGTTGTTGTTGGACCAATGTTGCCTTGAAGATATTGTAGTTGTCGATACCGTTATATGACCAATAGTATCTTTGTTGGGTCTCTATCTCATGGACCTCAGTATTGTCAGACTACCCACTCATCAACCAACAACACCTAATTGACTAATATCCATCACTAAGCTAAGAAATGACACCATCATTCATCTACCACCATGTCAAATTATCATCACTCTTTCGCCATTGTTAATATGGATTTATCATTTTCATCATGTAAACATCGACATGTTTGACTAACTTCATAGGGCCATCAACATTCCTAAGTCAACATCATTACTGTCATTGGAGAATTATTACTTAAACTTTGCCACACTTATGACACATCATCATTATTGACCTAGCATCAATTGTCCATTGGCACTTTTGTCACCATAATCTCCTGGACAAAGGTATTACTAAAAACACCACACCATTATTGAATCATCAACTTTACCTATAAATGCCTCAAGACTATTATAGCCATGTTGATGCTGAAAGAACACATCTATTATTATTGAACCTTGAAACCTCGCTAATAGAGCAGTTATCACAACCATCACTAGACCACTATTATTATTATTGAGTCACTATCATCGGGCCACCATCATCATCAAGCTATCATCAAGCTGCACAATCATCATCGAGTCGTCAACATCATAGGGCCTTTTTTGTCAAGTATTCTTCATGTTGGAGCACTATTATCAAGCCATAATAACAGATAATTATGGCTAAACTATCTTTGTTGGGTTATTATTACTATCAGTATCAGGTCATCATCACAAAACCATCAATGTTAAGCCACCATCACTATATCTGACCATCATTACCAAGCTATCACTGCTATGCTAAATCCATGATGATCAACTGTCATCACTGTTGTGGTACATCATTGCCATCATCAGACCACTATCATCGAGATACAATGGCTATTAGAACACCATCACCCGACCAGTGTCATTTAGATATGATCATCACCATAACCCAACCAACACTATTATTACTATCGTTGAACATACAATAGCTTGATCACCATCATCATAGGACTATGGGCCTTGATCGCCTCCAAATTGATCTGTTTGATAACATTGATCAACACCCATTCAAGGGAAAACAACTGCCTTGCCATAAAACTATGGGACTTGAACACCTTCAATTTAGTCTGTCCGAAGAGGTCGGTCAACACCTTATTCAAGCAATGAAAATTGCTTCATTGTTGGACTAGAGGCCTTGATCACCTCCAAGACGATCTACTTGATGATGTCTGAAGACACCTTTTGTTGGACTACAGGCTTTAACCACCTCCAACATTGTCTTTATAATGAGGTTGGTCAACACTTCTTTTATGAGAGATTTTAACTCAGTATATTTGTTGAGGTTGGTCAACACCCATTTCAAGGGATGACAATTGTCTCTCTGTAGAGCTAGAAGTATTGACCACCTATAACCTAGTCTATCTGATGAGGTAAGCCAACACTTTCTTTTTCAAGAAAAGATAATTACGCCACCTATGATCACAAACTATGATTACCTCCAACTCGGTTATCCAATGAGGTAAATCAACACCTTTTTAAAAGGAAGACGATTGCCTCATCATAGAATTACTTACCGTGGTTTCATTAACCCAATATATCTAATTTTTTTAAAGAAGAAAATTCTCACACACAGGATCATATGTCTTGATCACCTCCAAGCTAGTCAATTTAATGAGGTTGGTTATACCTTTTATAAGGGAAGTCAGTTGCCTCACATAGGGTCGGAGGCCTTAACCTCCTTCAAGTTCAAACCATTCAATGAAAATAGCCAACACTTTTAGTTTACAATGGAAATCCAAAACTTAATCATTTGGAATGTGAGCAAAAATAACGAGAGGTGTGCCCTCCATTACACCCGAAGTAGGGTATTTATCGATTCAAGAAAGGGAGAAAAGGGTAACATTTGGAGGCAAAAACTCAAATTATTTAGAGAATATTTAATTAATTTGCCCCATATATCTCTTTCCTTTTAAAAAGAGTGAAGGGGGGGGGGGATCTAAAAGACTGGAAAGAAATACCTGAGCATCTTGAATTGTTGAAACAGATGTGTGCAAGTTTGAATACGAGTACACCACTAGCTCTCACGTGCATACACAAGCACAAAGTTAGCATGTCGATGTTGCTATGACACATGCACACGCACGTGAGTGTTCCTGAAACTCAGATGCATGACCTCGCTAATCAAGTACCTATCACTATCATTATCATACCACTAGTACTACTATCGAGTCACTATCATCAGGCCACCATCATCATCGAGCTATCATCAAGCTGCACCATCATCATTGAGCCATCATCATCAAAAGACCTCTTTTGCTGGGTATTCTCCATGTTAGAACGAGATTATCAAGTCACCATAATACCAAATAATTATCACTAAACCATCACTGTTTGGCTACCACTGTTGTCACCGTCAGATCACCATAAAAAAATCATAAACAATAAGCCACCATCACCATGTCAAACCATAATTTTCAGACTACCACCGCTATGACAAATCCTTGATGATCGACTGTCAGTGTATGAGTAAGTGGTCAACAATGTTTCATGCGATTTAAATTAAAATATGAGAGTTATGGGGTGTAAACTCAAAGGGCATAATGATAAAATTGAGAATCTTACAGTAAACCCATATTTTAACTAACTTTTAGGTTAAACCAAAGGGAAAGGGCATCAAATCATGATGTTTAATTCACTGAGGTGATTGAAGCATAAAGGGTAAATAAGGTAGCAACCCACTCATGATATTATAAAAAAAGGGTGAAATTGTAAATATTTGACTTGTTATGTATAGGAAAAATTGAGAATTTGGGTGATTTAAGGGTCAGAGGGTATGAGATAGATGATAAAAAAAATCACTGATCTGAACCCCCAACCAATGGTCAAACAATTTCCAATCATTTTGATAAACATCAAACAAATTTTATAAAACCTTTCAAAATTATAAGCTTACCCCTAAGCCATAAGAGCTTGATAGTGAATTAGGTTTAACTTAATATCATTTAAGCAGAAGTTAAAAGACGGAAACCTAAGTGATAATGGAACATCTTAAAGCACTACAACATCAAGCCCAATTAAGTGATAGGATGGGAGGATATCAGCTGCCACTCCAGAGCTCCCACTACTCCCTCACCTGAGGGCTAACAATCTCACATTAGTTTACAATCAGCTGGACTAAATTGAGGATTTTAATCTGTCACCTTAAAATCTTTAATTATTCATCCAACAAAATAAATTTCCCTATTTATTTGCACTCAATTCCATGGATGGCATAATCTCCCATGAAATCAAATGTGACTCTCCTCTTATTATAAAAATCATAGCCCATTTCAGAACATTTGTTTCTCAACATGGTTTAACATTTCAATTGGTCAGATAAAAAAGTAGATGAAAATCGGAGTTCAAATCATCACAAATTATTAACATTTAAAACCATAGAAAATAAAATCAATTCTTCACAAAACTATATCTCAAAGTAGTGAGAAGGATAAAGAAGACTACTCAGAATTCATGAGAAGGATACAAAAAAACACAGATTTCATATATAAAAATAAGTTTAAAAACAAAAGAAGTAAAAGACACAACTTATCTCACAATCCTTCCCAAGCAAATCCCTAGAAGTTCTCTACAAGCATCTCTCACTTTACAAGCACACTCAATTCTCTTTTAGAAGTGTAATGAAGAAGAAATCTCTTACATTCCATCTCCTCTTACAACCCTAGAAGAAAATCTTCTCTCCTCTTCTCTTTGCCTTTCACGACACCCCCCTTTCTTCTCTTTTTCATTCCCTTCCAACCTCTTTTTCTTTTCTTGGAAGTCTTCTTATTTTATTAGGGACGACCTCCTTTCAAAAGAAATTAAAAATTCCCTCTAAAATTCCCTCCAAAAGTCAACTCTTTTAAATTCTAAATATGTGTCATTTGATCCAAGAGACATATCCCTTCATAAAAGAACCTTCTAAAGTGTCTAGATGCATTGAATCACTTCATGGGGTGTGTAGTGTCCCTTTAAAAATTTATGCAAAATTTGTCTTGAATCGTCTTAATCTATAAAAAGTCATCTCTGGCACATCATGTGTCAGCTCTCTATCAAACGACACATCATGCACCAAAATATCAAAATTCGCTATTTTGGCTCCTAATTTTATCCTTTTTGTCACTTTTGCTCCAAATGCCTAAAAATGATATACCTGCAACAAAAACATGATATACCCTTCTTTAAAGTGCAATATTACTAAAAGTAAACATAAAATATGTACTTAAATAGTATGTTATTTTGGTGTATCAGTGGTTAGGGAAATGACGATAATGCTAATGTGTGCTAAAATAAAGGATACGATATAAAATTTTAAAACAGTTTCTCCTACCTCAAGGACCTTTGACAAAAAGAGAGAATAAGGACTGATGATACTATTTGAAGACTCTTAAAAAGATAATTGCCTCCGATACTCTTAGGTTGCTTGTAGTCCTAGCTCGATCGAAGTAATTAATCTATGGATTGCATAACTCTACAAAATGTTTTTACAAAAAATTCTTTTGCATGATAAAGTTAAGTTTATATGCATGAAAATTAAATTCAAATAAAAACTTATAAAAATCCATGGTTAATCACTTAGATTGAGGTTAAGATCTTCCTTCATAGATTATCGAGTTAGTAGCTCTTACTTAAGGTCAGGAAGCACACAGTCCTGCTCTGAGCCCCCACCTTTATCAATGACTTACATTTAGTCCCGATCTTCCATATGTGACTACGGGTGTTCTTTTAATTATTCATGTTTTGCTACTTCTCGTTTTCTGACTTATTTCATACTGAATGCTCCTGTTTACTTTCCTGTAATTTATTCGAATTTCCTGCAAATATATTCTGCTTTATGATGCTAACCATGCAGCGGTAGCAAAGACCAAGGTACACATTTATTTTATGCAATGCAATTTTACTTATTTACTTTACAATATTTTCCTTATCTACATTTACTTACTTCACTTGCAAAACATGTACCAAAACTGAAAAATCATGAAAAACACTTTTCAAAACAAAACAAAACAAAAAACATAACATGTCCTTTTGAATTTATGGGAGTCCCTCGGATGAGGTAACCCACAGCCAAAGTAAAAAAATATCAAAACTATCAATTTCAAGGTTCAGCTTCAACAAAATAAACCAAAGGAAACCCTTCTACTTTGAAGGTTTAGCAATTTCAAGGTTTAGCTTCAACTAACCAAACCAAAATGTTTAAATCCACAAAATCAATTTAACACAACCATATAAATAACCAAGTTGATGAGTTCAAACCAATATTCAAGAAACTGGCCAAACTGAGAAGCAATTAGAACATGACTAGCAAAATTGATAACATAGTTATCAATTTTGATGAATGTCTATTATAAACAAAATAGTCATGGTGAGATGAGTTCAAAACAACCATGGTGAGATAAAAGTGCTTCTATAGAAATTGAGCCAACAACCATGTATCAACAAATTCACCCGATTGAAAGAATAATTTTGCAATCCATACGGCTCAGAAGAAGCACAAAATCCTCATATGATTTAATGTAAAAGTATCTGTATATACATGTTAAGGCTCATCTTATGCTTAGAAATCCTCTAATTAAATC
>NEWO01001776.1:41024-54340 GCA_003013225.1 Phalaenopsis aphrodite
TGATTTTCTTTAATAAAGCATTATAAGTTCAGTTATCCTTCAAAATATCAAAAAGATTGTAAAACTGTTTGGGGCACAACCCTAAAAAATTTAAAGTTTTTTGAATCATTCCGAGCTCATTTAGATTTATTATGTTGTTAAATTAATCATCTGAATCCAAATTAACATTTAGTGATGATATTTTAACCCATGCTTAATGAAACTTGATGATTTAACTATCCTATGAGCAGGGTAATTATGCATTCACTTGATGTTCTACTTTGGAATTATGTGAGTGGATACCCTTAAGGGAAAGCTGGGCTTGTAGTGTTTTGAAGATATTCAGGATTGATTATGTTTCCTTATTCTAAACCTCATCGAGAAAATTTAGATCAAGCCTAATTCACTACTAAGCCCTTACGTTAAGTTTTTTAGGATAATTTTTTTAATAATAAAAAATGTTGAATTAAATGTATTTAATTCTTATTAAAGGAATGAACCTATCATCTAATCACTAAATAGGGGCTCTAAACGAGTAAGTTATCATCTTCCTAGCTCAGTCCCACTACCTTAGGATCATCCAATTAGATTAACTTCAAAGTCAAAATAATTTTGAAAAATTACAATTTTACCCTCATTCTAGGAAAAGTGATGAGTTGGTTTCTACCTCTTAAACACTTATATTACAATCATCTAAGAGAGTTCATATTAATCAATATTACTTATTTTCCCTTTAACTTAGCCTAAATTTTAATTAGGGCTTAAAAATTCCATAATTACCATTTTGTCATTAATGCTTACCACTTCATAATTCCTTAAATTTAACTCAAATAACTTTGAAATTTCTTGGTACCCCACACATGGGTCAATTAAAATATCGGAGCATAAATTAAAATTGTCTTATTTTTCTTTTGTTTTTATTAATTATTTTTACGTAAAAAATAGAGATTTTCAATGGCAATCCATTTAGTTGACAAAATAACATCTTCTATCCTTAAGAAAATTATTGGAGGTTCACCTAGATTTTAGGACCTCTAAGAACAATTTTCAAAATTTTTTTGAGTTTTATTTTAATTATAATAATTATTTGTTATTTTTGGTGGTTAATTAAATAGAAAAAATAATTTAATCTTAAAAAATACCTTTTATATTTTTTTTTAGTTCCTTTGAGATTAGAGAACTCATAGAAATAAATTTTGCATTTTTGTAACTTTTATTTTATTTGTTGTAATTATTTTAATGCAATATTATGAAAAATACATTTTAGCCATTTAAAAAAATATATAACTATATTAAGAAAATTAGGAAAAATATTTTAAGTGATCCCAAGTGATCAGTGAATAATTTGTGACATTTTGGGTGTGTTTTTGTATTTTTGTGATTTTAATTATTTTTAATAATTTTTAAATAAAATAACAAAGATAGACTTTTTATTTTAACATTAATTTTATTTTTGCTCGGTTCCCCTCGTCACAAGGAACACTCCAAACAAATTTTCATAGTTATCTATTTTTTAAAATTTTTATAATTACTTTAGTGCAAAATTCCTATTTACTTAGAAAAATACAATTTGGTATCAAAAACAATTTTTATGACTTCCAAATTTTTACAGGGACCTTAGGATGTTATTATCTTCAATGTAGATTATTTTGGTGATTTATTGAATTATTTAGTATTTTCTTAATTTTTTATAATTTTTTATTGACTTAAAATAGGAAGTTCTATTTTGGACACTTTAAATTGGATTATATTTTTCCTAGGATCCACTGACCACATTGAATCTACCAAACCAAAGCTTGTATTTTTCAAATTTATATTTAAATTTTTATGAATTATTTTATTAAAATAAAGGTACATAATGATACACAAAAAACATATGCATTTTTAGACTCATATTTTATACTCATTTTTGGTGATATTGCACTTTGAAGGAAGATATTTTTCATGTTTTATTGCATGTTGTTGATTTTTAGAACTTAGAGCAAAAATGAAGCAAAAAAGGATGAAATTTGGAGTCAAAATGGAGTTTTGAAAAATTATTCAGCGTTGACGGCTCCAGACTAGGCGCTGATGGCGCCGTTTGGCAGAGAGCGCTGTCTAAATTAAATGGTCGCTGGCGCTGACGGCGCTAATGTCGGTGCAGACCCAATTTCTAGAAGATTCAATGAATTTGGAAATTTTTTGAAGATTTTTTGGATGTATCTGTTGGAAAACCGACCTTAGGCTCTTTTTAGAGCTGATGTTGATTAAAAAAAACTCCCTTCAGGCTCCTCCGCTCACTCTTGGTTTCTCTTCGCATGTCTTCGCCCCTCTTTGTGCTACTTTGCATCCTTCTACGCCATTCCACACAATTAATCATTTATTTTCTTTATAGTTTTCAGTTTTTGTGGTGAGTTGAAGTGTGAATTCGTCTCTAAGAGTGTTGGAGAGAGGAAAAAGTGAGAGATTTCTTCTTCCTACATTTCCTAAGAGAGGCTACAAGGGATTTGCTTTGAGAATGAGTTTCAGATAAGTGTTGTTCGTTTATTATAGTTGTATGAACTTCATTTTATATATGAAATTTATGTTTTATTGTATCTTACTCATGAATTCTAAGTAGTTTCCTTTATCTTTCTCTCTACTATGAGATATGGTGAAATGAAGAGATATTTTGGAAGTGTCAATGTTAAAATATTAAATAAATTGTGATGATTTTTCAACTCCGCTTTTAATTTATTTTTTGATCTCGCCAATTGAATTATTAATATATTTTGTGAAACATATGATTCGGGCAATGAAGTATGAGTTCTACAACAGAGTGAGAATCACATTTAAGTCCATGAAGAAGTATTTCGTTCATGAAATTAAGTGCAAATAAATAGGAAAATATACATTGTTGGGTGTAGAATTGGAGATTTCTAGGGCGACAGACTAAAAATCCCCAATTTGATCTTAGTGTTTAAGAACTAAAGTGAGAGTTAGCCTTCAGGGGAAGGGGAGTGGGAGCTCTAGAGTGGGAGTCAGTATTCTCCTCATCTAGCCTCGGATTTAGGGATTAAACCTGAGTTTAGCTAATGATTTTCTATAACACTGAATCAGGGTGGAGAATTAAATTTGTTCCTATTTGGCATAATACATATTTAAACCATTTATCTCATCTCATTTCACCAAAAACTCATTGTAGTGAGAAAGATGTTTTTTCATATTAGAAAACTTCATTACATAAACATAGTATACTAGTTACTGTTTTAAACTTTACATTTAAATTTTACTAGTAGTTAATAATTTAGTTTTGATAATATCTCAAACATTTGAAATTAGTGGCAGTAATTTCATTTTATTTCTGTGAATTTCCTAAATAATTTATCATTTCAAATTTAAATCTTCCTCTTGGGATCGATATTGGGACTTAAATAGAAAGTTTTATATTACTTGATAACGATACATATACTTGTGTAGAATCTCAATATTTAGTTCTTAATATTATTATTCATAAAACACCACATCAAATTTTTAGAACCGTTGTAAAGTGGAGTCAACTTTATAAATTTTACACAACTATATTTTCTCGGGATCACATAACATGAAAATTAAAGGCTTTTAAGATTAGAGGTGTTCTCTGGCTCTAAAATATCAGAGAACATTTCTAATCACCTGAAGAATAAGCCCACAAAATTTCACATTATGATTACTCATATTTAATTAAATAAAATTGAAACGAGTTTTGAGGTCTTTAATTAATTAAGAATAAAATAAATAACAAACAATTTTGATTTTTTGTTCATAATATTCTCTTATGTTCATTGACCACATGTGTAATTTTCTTTTATTTTTATGATTTTTCTACACTAATTATGCATTTTTAAAGTTTATGAAATTATTTAAAGAGAAAAATACCCTAATTTTTCTACTTATCCACACGACACCTATGCTTCCTCGAACCCGCGAACTCATGCGTATAGTCGTGCTATTGGACGCCGCCTTCTGAGTCAGCCACCACACGTCCTGCCTTTACCGCTTCATCTAATCATTCCACTCCATCTTCGAAGTCCAATTGATACAGGTTTGAATGGATGTCATCCATTCATCGTCCCCATCAGACTCAAACCGAGAACCGTTCAACTTCTAACCCCAATTTCTCACTCGTTACTCAACTAAATTGCATGGGGTTTGTTCTTATAGCTTCACCTAGGTGAGACAAATAAACCCATATGGTTAAAAGCATATGAAATATACATTCTCTTCACAATTGATAAAATCGAGTATGAATTTAGGGATTTTGGTATATACTTTCATCCTAGAGGTGTAGCCTCGATTTGATTTTTTCTTGAGCTTCATCTTGAGTCCACGAACGTCCTCTAAGTGTTGCTTTGAGCTGGAATCACGTCCAAGTATAATTTCAACCAAATGATGATTTGAGTTTGGTCTAGAAGTAATGATGATTTGAGTTTGGTCTAGAAGTGGTTAGAGTGTTTGAGAGAGAGGGGTTTTGATTAAGGAAGTGTTCTTAAGCTCTTGTGAAGCTTAAGAACAACTTAATTTAGAGTTTTTGTGAGTTTGTAAAATGGTCGCAAAAGGTCTTGACTTTCAATGTTGAAATTGAGCTCAAACAGTAGAAATTTGTGGCTAAGGTTGGTAAGATTCTACTTAGGAAGGTTGTGAGAAGCTTTGGGAACAAATTGGCAGAGTTTCCCTAAGAATTTGGAACATGTCCCCTTTTGCCTGTGAGATTAGTAAATAGAGGAAGAATGAGAGCTCAATTTGGGTCATTGAGTGGTTATGATTTTACTCACTTGGGGGTAATTTCGGAATTTTAGCTAGTTTTGGTGGATTTAGGTGCAATTGGGGTCATTTGGTGGTTAGGATTGGTTTAGGCGAGGATTGAAATGATTTTGGAAATTTTGGCAAATTTTGGAAAATGGGGGTTATTTTGGAAATTTTGGGTGATGTAAGGGTATTTTAGAAATTTTTGAAAAATTGGGGTACTTTGGGCATATTGAATGATTTGGAATGGTTTGATATGATTTTGGGTGAGAATTGACAATTAGGGCAATTTTGAGGAAATTAGGGTTCTAGGGGCTTTTTGATAATTTTTGCAAAATTTAGGGGCAAAAGACCAAAGTTGGGTGTTTAGGTGAAATTGCAGTTTATTGAAGATGATAATAAAAAAATTACCCTTTTTTCTCCGTGAAACCATAGGGAAGCCCATTTTGGATCCTCTATGTGTTGGTCCTAGCAACTCTAGACAAAGGTTAAGAGCTTGGGGATCACTCACATGGGTTTTCGAAAGAGTAGGGAAATATGCTAAGTGGAGGATATTTGAGTACTTGAGTGTGTGAATGTCTAACCAAGACCAAAGCCAAGCCACCCAGGGCTAACCCTAAGGCCTGACAATCCTATGGAGATTCCTATTGAGCTCTCCCATGTTGCTTTCAACCTTCTAGTTGCTAGAGGTCAAAACTAAACATGTGAAACTCCAAGGAAAGCAAAGAGATGTTTAGAATTTCTAATGGGGTAGGGTTCCATCATTTGTCCTCTAGGATAGTCAACAAGAAAGTCCTATTATTAAATTCTAGGCCCTTAAAAAGGAAAGACTTGACATCAACAAAAGTGTTGTAGCAAATGGAACCTAATAGGTGTGGGGTGCAGGACGATCACATCGCACGTATTGGTGTTGACCAAAGAGATAAACAAAACCAACACAGATGTTCTAAGCCAACAAACTCAGAACAAAATGTAGAATGAGTGAAGAAGGCTTTTGCTAGGGAGTAGCAAGTGAATCTTTGATTGAAGTTGTGAAATTTTAATGATGATCTTGGTTCATATAAAGGGGCGTTTTATGAATTTAGATCGACAACCATCAGGGTTCCATGTTGGGAACTTGATAGTCGTGATAAGAACAATTTGTTTTCAATTTGAATTTAGATTTTGATTTTTATTAGAATTTTGAATTAGAAATGTGATTTTGCAGAATTTTAACTATAGAAAAGTGAGAAGACCAAGTTGATATGGAATGCACAGGGACTCATATCCAACTCAAGGTCTGATGAGCAAAAGAAGTGCTATGTTGGGAAGGAAAGCACAGAGACTCACATCCAATCCAAGAGGTGACAAAAGTGTAGAAAGTGCACAATTAGGATGGAAAGCATAAGGACTCACATCCAACTTAAGAGGTGACAAGTGGTGATGAGATGATAGTAGGGTGTCTTTCTCAATTTATAGGGGTCTCACACCAATCTTGAATTGCTGCGATGAGAATAGGATGCCTTAATCCATTTATGAGAGTCTCACACCTTCCTCAAAGTGCCGAGAATGTCACATTAGGAAGGAAAGCACAATGACTCACATCGAACTCATGAGGTGATAGAAGGAAATTAGAATTTAGGTACTGACCCAAAGATGGGAATTAGAATTTAGGTACCAACCCCAGAATGAGACTCGAAATTTAGTAACGCCGATTTCTAGATTTTGATTTTGCTACATTGGGAAGGAAAACTTAGGGACACACATCCAACCCAAGAGGTAGTGGAGGGAATCATAATTTAGGTACTGACCCCGAGATTAGAATTAGAATTTAGGTACCAGCCTGTAATGAGAATCAGAAATTAGGTACCGACCTCGAGATATTGATTTTTCTACATTGGAAAAAAAAGCACATGGACTCACATCTAGCCCAACTGGTAGCAATCAGAATTAGAATTTAGGTATCGATTCTGAGATGGGAACTGGGATTTAGGTACCAACCCAAGAATGAGAATTAAAATATTGGTACCAACCCCAAAATTTGGGAAAAAAAACTCAGGCACTCACATTCAAACAAAGAGGTAAAGAAGGGAATCATAATTTATGTACTGACCACAAGATTGAAATTAGAATTTAGGTACAAACCCCATAATACAAACCCGGAATGAGAATCAGAATTTTGGTACCAACCTCAAGAATTTTATTTTGCTATATTAAGAAAGAAAGCTCAGAGGCTCACATCTAACCCAAGTGGTAACAAAATGGAATCAGAATTTAGGTATTAATCTCAGGATGAGAATCTTGAAAGAGAATCAAAATTTAGGTACTGAACTTGAGAATATGAATTTGCAACATTGGGATGGAATGCTCAGGGATTCACATCCAACACAAGAGGTAGTGGAGTCAGAATTTAGGTATTGATCCCAAGATGAATCAAAATTTAGGTTTCGACCCCAGAATGAGAACTGGAAATAAGGTACCAACTTTGAGAAATTGATTTTTCTACAATAGGAAGGAAAGCACAGGGACTCACATCCAACCCAAGAGGTAGCGGAGGGGAATCAGAATTTTGTTACGGATACCATGATGGGAATTAGGATTTAGGTACCGAACCTGAAGATTTGTGAGTTTTAAAAACTTGGCAGAAAGAAATGTGAATAGTATTGGACATTTCGTGCAGAGTTTAGCAAACTTTTGAGAGTTGAAGTTGTGGAAATTTGTGCAAATGGTTGAATTTTTGTTGCAAAGATTGTGGAGTTTTGAGCAAACTTGTTTATTATTTCCAACATTTTCTCTTATTATTAAGATATTTTCCAAATTTGATGTTTTTTCATTCTCTTTTAACTTTAAATTTTAATTTCATTTATCGTCAAACTTTCTTTGTATCATTCTTTGTTCATTATAGTTTGGGACTAACATATGGTCCTGTAGCTTTTTATCGATTGCATAAACATGGTTGTTCAACAACTCATGAAAAATCAATAAGAAATGATCTTTGTTAATTCTTTTCTAAAATGGAATATAACGGATCATATGCTGACACTACCCAAAGAAACATCATGAGTACATCCAAATAGAAACTGTAATCTCCTATGTCATATCCTCGCTGCTCTAGAGGTACATCTATCTATCCCCTAAGGCCGTCTTGTGATCAAGCTAACCTTCTAAGCCACACTCCAGGGAAAAAATCTCCTTACTTATACTTAGAGGTACAACTATCTCATAACTTGAGTGGACGTAGTCCTTCTAAGTCTGGGTCGGGCAGATATCCATGTGGTACCTTATTATCACCCATCCATTGTAATGTAACTGAAATTATTCTTCGTGGAACACCATGGATGGAGTGCTTTGCTAGATCTACTCCATTTCCTTTCAAAATTAGTACTGATCATACTTGTAGAGCAATCTCGGCAAGTCCTCAAAATTCCCTTGGGTTGACATTTTGTATTTCTTTTTAGAGTAAAATATTGCTCTTTGATGCAGGTTTTTGTTATGCATTATAATAGTTTTTCAACACCACAACACACACGACACTATACTAAAAAATATGCAAATTAACCTTAATAAAATTTACATCAGTATAATAAGTTTTTTTCCTTTAAAATATCTAAAGCTGCCACTCCCAGTGAATTAAGGTGTACTTTTAATTTCAAATCATCATTAGGTTGCAAATGAAAGTATACATATTCTCAAGTAAAAAAGGGCTCTAATGGTGTCCCAAGTAACGATCACACAAGGAGGTGAAACTTTGTTTGGAAAATCAAGCAAAAACACAATATTTAAACTATAAAAAACTTAAACAAGAAAACAAGTCCAAATTTGCTTAATACCACTGATGAAACTACGTTTACTACACTAATCTCTAAACTTCAAAGCTAAATTTACTAAAAAATAAACTAGGTTTTATGACGAAACGTTCAAATTTAAGAAAGCATCCTTTCCCTTTGAGATTATAGTTACTAAATCATCAAAATGAAGAAAATTATAATGTGTTGAATAGGACAATTATATTCTTTATCCTTTTTACAAGCGATAAAAAACATTAGCTAATCCAGTGTTTAGTCCCTAAATATGTGGTTAGGCTGGTAAGATACTGACTCTCACTCCAGAGTTCCCACATTCCCTTGGCCTGAGGGCTAACATCTCATTTTAGTTTCCAAACACCCCAATCAATGAATATTTCCTAATTTATTTGCACTTAACCACATGGACCACAATCTCATTCATGAAATCAAATATGATTCTTACTTTGTTGTAGAGGGCACAACCCTCTCGAATCATATGTTTCATAATAAATTTTGACAATTCAATTGGCTAGATAAAAAAACTAAATAAAGTCTTAAGTTTGAATCATCACAAACATGAAATTAAAATATTGCTCAACAATCTTGATTCTTCACATGACTATTTCTCTTTGTAGGGAGAAGGATAAATAAATCTACTTAGAAATCATGAGTAAGATACAACAAAACTTAGATTTTTTATATAAAAACACGTTTACAAAATAAGAAAGAAAAATAAAACAACTTAACTAGATCTCTTCCTAAGAAAATCCTTTGAATCTATTTCTCTATTTACAATAACACTCAAATCTTTATTAAAAATGTAAGGAAGAAGAATCTCTCACTTTTTCTCTCCTGTTTCAACTCTTAGAGACACTTAAAATACTCTCCCACAACTTGGAACTCACGCCCCACTCACTAACATTCAACACACACCCTCTAAGACACACGCCACTCACTCATTCTCACATAAAAACACAATTTTATAATGTAGGTATGAATTTTCCAAAAGTCTCCATATGCACTCTTCAAAATCCATTCAAATTCAATGCATTTGTCAAAATAACTGTCTTTTGTGCCAAGGCGTCATCTTCTATGTATTCTGGCACTTATGCGATAATTTAATTTTTGGAAAACTGCACTTTTGTCTCCAAATTTCATAATTTTTACTTCCTTTAAGCTCCAAATACCTAGACTTAGTTTACCTACAAGAAAACATGAAAATATCTTTCTTTAAAGTGCAATATCACCAATTATAAGCTTTAAATACTTATAAAAAAATGAATATTTTTTGGTGTATCAAAATCCCCCAAACTTAACTGTTGCTTGTCCTCAAGTAACTCTTTAACTACATAAAAAAATATGACTTAAGGTAGTGAGCATCACTTAAAAACTTCTAAAGTTTTTATTTTATAAAGATAATAGTATGACTTTAGAAAAAATTTTAATAACATAAGTTAAAACCAAAAATATAAAAATCTAGGGGTAAGAGGCCAAGATGAGTATCTTGGTAGAGTTGGAGTGCCAACCACCATCAATAAACCATGAACCAATGGAAACCCATTTTGGGTCCGCTACATAGTGGTCTTGGCCAAACCATAGCCCTAGGGCTGGTAGGTTTAGGGGACCATCTATCCGAGTATCCCAAAAAGGTCAAGCGATCTAGGCTAGAAATTTGAGTTTTAGGGTTGTGAGTCATTGTGGGTGCAGATAAGTGTAGTGAGTGCCTTAGCTCCAGACCAACACCCAGGGTTAACCCAATAGTGACCCCACCTACTAAGTATTTAGAGGTTGAGACTAACATGTGGAACTTCAAGTTGAGTAGAGAAGAGTTTGGAATTTCTAGTGGTGAGGGTGCCTTTTCTAGTTTTCTAAGAATAGTCAATAGGAAAGTCCTATCGCTAGACCTTAGGCTACTAAATAGGAAAACTAAATCTCAACCAAAAGTGAGGTCAGCAGGTTCGCAATGTTATTTCCCTATTACAGATTTGTAACCTTAGAATTATTATTACTCAAACTAAAATTTAGATGATTCTTCCAACCAGTAATATTATATTTAGCATAAGGGTTAATCGAATGATTATTCATTTCATTTAAGGTCTTATAAAAATATTGAGATTCTATCATTTATCCCAATGAATTTTGTTGACCTTACTTTTGATTGAGGTTTAGTTTTTCCCTTTTAGTAGCCTAAGGTCTAGCCATAGGATTTTCCTATTGACTATTCTTAGAAAACTAGACATGGAACCCTCACCATTTGAAATCCTACCCTCTTCTTTACTCAACTTAAAGTTCCACATATTGGTCCTAACCTCTAGCATTTAGTAGGTGGGATCACTATGGAGGAAACTCAAGATGAGTCACCCTTAGGACTGTTGAACCTTAAGATTAACCCTGGGTGTTTGGCTAGGGCTAATTCACTCACAACACTCATCTACACCCACATTCACTCACAACCCTAAACTCAAATTTCTAGCCTAGATCCCTTGATCTTTTGGGATACTCATGTAGATAGTCCCTTAAACCTATTAGCCTAGGGCTATGATTTGGCTAAGACCACTAT
Organism: Phalaenopsis aphrodite; assembly: GCA_003013225.1. NCBI lineage: Eukaryota > Viridiplantae > Streptophyta > Magnoliopsida > Asparagales > Orchidaceae > Phalaenopsis > Phalaenopsis aphrodite. The sequence continues at coordinate 52,071 of NEWO01001776.1, forward strand.
GTAGAGGACTCAAAATGGGATTTCCATTGGTCCATGACTTGTTGGTGATGGTTGGTACCTCAACTCTACCAAAATACCCATCTTGGCCTTTTACCCCTAAAACACCCTCAAATTACCAAAATATCCCTCCATAGCTCAAAATCCAAAAAATTTCGAAAATTCCCAGAAACTCCCAATAAATACCAAATATTCCTAATTTCATTTCACTCAACTACCACATGACCCAATTTAGCCAATTTGACCATCTTTAACCAAAATCCTCAAACTGCCCTTTAAAGATCCAAATTTCCCCAAATTCAACTCAAATGTCCATCAATTTGATCTCAATTGACCCCAAATCAAATCATAAACTCAAATTAAGTTTTTATATGATAAAACTAAACCAAATCCAAGCTCAATTGGTCCATGATTTGAGCCCAATTTTGAGTTAGATTAAAGCCCCAATTTTGAACATATGACCTAATCTCACCAAATTGAACCCATAGCCTAGTCAATTGGCCCCAATTGATGTTGCAAAATCTTGATAACATTCCTATACATCAAAATAAACCATCAATTGACCTTGTTGAAGCCTCATATCCATTTGATTTTGGCATAAATCCAAAATTCCCAAACTTAGCCCAAATTGGCTAAGTCCTCAAATTTCACCCAATTGATTGCCTTAAGCTCCAAATTGGCATCCAATTCATGTTGAAAACTCTTCATGAGGTCCATATTGACTATTTATAACAATCAATTTGGACTTAGCCCAAGGCTAACCCAAGCTACACCCAAACCTAGCCCAACATAACCAAAATGATTAAGGTTAAAAAATCCTTCAAATTGACCCTTCAATTGAACTCAAAACCATTTCCATTCTTCACAAAAGTTGTTCCTTATGATCATCTACACCAAATCCAATAGTTAATTGGGCCAATTGACGTGGATAATCTAGCCCAAACCCAAGTTTTGTTCATTTGCACCCACTTGGACCCATGCACTAAATGTGACCTAACCACCCTAAAGTCACCAAATTAACTCCACCACAACCATTAGTTGGACTTAGTGACCAGTTCAAACACCATGAAACCACCTAAATCAAGCCATGGACCAAAGGTTCCATAAATTAAGGGATATTATTTCCAAAAATGCACATGCATAAGATATCTTTGCCAAATCAAAGCACATTTGCATTAAATTGTTGTGATGGATTCCTCCCCCTGGCCGGCCGGCCAGCCTAGTAGTTGGAAAAGCCCAAAACTGAGAGCCACTCCCATGGCACCTCACCCAAATCAAACCTAGAGGCCAGCTCATCCAAATCAAATTGATGAGCTTCTCTGCCCTCCACTTAAGCACCACAATGCTCCCAAACGTATGCCCTGAGAGCTTCCCATGGCCATTTTTATAAAAACTCACCTCCCACAACCATGGGGGGTGTGCTCAAAATTTCTTAGAGAGGCCTCTCCAAACCTCACACAGAGCTTCCCTAAGATCCCCTTAGTGCATTCCAATCATTTTCCCTCACTAATTCCCATTGTCGGAGCTCAATTTTGAGCTTGAAACCTTGCCGGAAACCAGGACAGAACCCAATTCACCTCCACACTCTACCAAACTGCAATTTCTTGTGCCCACACCTTCACATCAACAAGAGAAGACAAAGCCCATCAAATTACCCTCTGAAATAGCCTCCACCGTAGCTCTAGACCAACACCTGAAATCGTGCTTAATTGAATTCATACATAGGCCTTACACCAAGACCAGTGACTCAATCCCTAGCCTTTAATTTTCTATTTTACAAATTAAACTAGATTGTGTCATGTTGTGCATGCTCTTTAATTTTACTTATATTAATTATATCTTTCTGCTTTCAAACTATTTTATTAAATCTTAAAATTTTCTAAAATTAAATAAAGACTTGCCTGGTCCACAGATCAACCTCGGTTAATTTTTAGTGCTTGCACTAAGATTACGAGGTATTGACCAAATAGATAACCCTATATCATTCTTTTTTTGAAGCTTCTGAAATGGAATTCCCAACGATCACGTTTTCCTACAACATGCCGAGGAGCCGTAGTGCCTGCAATGTTGCCCCCACCATCAAGTTTGGAGCAAGATTTGAAGATCTTGATGTCATTCACGGGAAAGTCATGTTTGTCATAACGAAAGTCACCGCTCCAGAGGATCAAGAACCGTTTGTTGAATTTAACCTGAGCTTTCCTCAAAATTTCACTTCTTACAAAAAGGTCAAGACTACTACCTCCACAGCATCTCCAGGCCAGCTGTTCACATTT
>NEWO01001777.1:0-11762 GCA_003013225.1 Phalaenopsis aphrodite
GTGTGAAAACATGAAAAACATAAGTTATTGAGCATGCATTTGGTCCAGCGTTCTAACGTAGAGAACCATTCAAAGTCCAATGAGATGTTGACATGTGGCAGGGTGGACCCACATGAAATTTCAGTTTAAAAAAATGTGGTTTTTAAATTCGCTGAAGATTTGGAACAGATGTCAAGTTATACAAAGTTTATGAAGAAGATATTAAATAAGAAATAAAATTTTGGGATTACGAGACAGTTACACTAAGTGAGGATTGTAGAGCTATACTTTAGAAAAAGCTTCCTTAGAAACTTAAAGATCCTTATAGCTTTCCTTATGCAATTGGGGAAATATTATGTGGAAAAGCTTTATGTGATTTAGGAGCGAACGTTAATGTGATGTCTCTATCTATATTTAGAAAGTTAGGTTTAATAGTGTCAGCGCTAAAAAGTTCGTGGGGTTGCCCGTAAGAAGCTGTCGGTCGCTGGAAGTGAAGTCTCGTCCCCCGTTTCGGAAGGACGTTTTAATTTACATATAACTTTAAAAAAATGTGAAATCAAACTGACCTCATATTTTAACAATTTAAATGAAATAGCGCTCTACTTCAAATCTTGTATCTATCCCGAGGGATAAACACATGACTTGAGGATGAGACTTGATCAAATAAACTAAGAAATATATGACATCCGTTTGGTCTGCTAAACCGTTTTATTTGCCGACAAGTTCCCCTATTTAATACAAATAATTAAATAGAGTTTATTTTAGGCTGGGTTCAGAAAAGCTTCATATAAGGGCAAGACCCTATAGTTAATTACATCTTAAATGACCGAAGTCACATAAGAAAACTCTCGATAAAAATCAGGAAATATCATCTTCAAAGAAGTCAAAGGATAAGACTTTTCAACGAAATCGGGCGAAGATGTGTGAAAGGGGAAATGCTCGAACCTGGAACAATGTTAAGGAATCCAAATGAAGAGAAAATAGGGGAGGCCACAGATTCTGAAGAGAACCTCGGTGACTTCCTAGTCTATCCTATGATTTGGCTTCAGTTTCGAGAAGAAATTATTAAAGTGTTTCATCCTGTTAATTTTATTTAACTAGGGCTTATATTTGCGTGACATGACCACACAAATCTCCTGGAAGATATGAGGGTTTACGTCGTATCGGACGGCAACCTCGGAACCTAGAACGAGTTAGTGCTTAATATGACATGCTATACAGTACAGTAGCAGGTGAAAAAAAACAGGAGTAATATGACATGCTATACAGTACAGTAGCAGGTGGAAAAAACAGGAGTAATATGACATGCTATACAGTACAGTAGCAGGTAGAAGCAGAAATGACATAATCATGTTGTACAGGAAGAACACTAGCAGGTAGAAAACAGAAAAATAAAGTACTAAAAAATGTAAAGCAAACATGTACGCCCGTGAGATCCAATGTTCCTTAAGTATAGCAAGCCTAAATGCATCTCAAAAAGCAAAGTCCGGAAGAAAACATCATCCAGAAAATCTGAGGATAATCGGAAAACTCGAGAAATTCAATGAAAAAGACTCAAGTAAAAGAAAATCCTTAATACTCCTGGGGAAATCCCCAAAGAAAGGAAAAGTAACACGAGTGCCCTGTCCCAAAGCTTTGATAAAACAAAAAGAAGATTCAGATGAGGGGGATTGCGAGCACTCGTATGGGAATGGACTCAGTTGTATATTTATTCTCGAGGGTCCACGAAACCTACTCGGTCACCCGAATGTATAAAACCGCCACTCGTCTAGAAGAGTGTCTTGAGCACTCAGAGAGCTATTTCCCAGCCAAAGTAGGTATTCATTGGGTGGACAACCAGCTTTAAAGTATGTTTTATGTTTTTTTTTTAACGTGCATACAAATTTTAAACATGCAAAGAAGAGTTATCAATTTTCTTTCGTGGAAAAGTATGTTTTTGCTTGAAATAGGGTTTATCAAAACCTATATATATCTTCTTTTTTTTTAGAAACTTTTGTTGTCCACGAGTCGATTACACTGTCGGACGTGGGACTGCCAATCATCTGAGGAGGTTCGAGCCAACTCCCGCTAGACTTTTGTCGGTGAAGGATACCATATCTTATTGTTCATCAAATGCCTGGATCTTGACGTTATAGGATAGGGCATCTTTCTGCTCTATCTTCGATGTGTCTTTATCATCAACACCGTACGCCCCAAAACGACTACTTGCAACCTTGCTTGATGGTTTCACGTATAGCAAAAGGCTATATGTGGACACTTATGCGTCGAAAATTAGTGTCGAAAAACCGAACCAAGAAGCAAGGAAAGAAAGGAACAAAAATGGGTTGAGAGAGAGGAGGTACTGATCCATCTAAAACACCAAAAAGGAGATTGGATCAGTTCTCAAAACTCGCTTCAAAAAGACCTGGAAAAGTAGGGCCTAAGGTTTTTCCCAACAAACATAAAGGACAAGCTCGCGCTAAATTTCCCAAACCCCAAAAACATATGATTGATCAAGTCCACCAAATGCTTTTCCAAAATGAGGTTTAAAATCTCCCAAACTTCAAAAGAAAGTGACCTCGGGGAAACCACCACCGATATTTGCAAACTCATGCTAAAATCAAAATTCTCCAACTTTCAAATTAATAGATAGCCTCATACACCAAATAAGCACAAAATATTCCCAAAAAAACCACATAAACGCTCACGACCAAGGTCAATAAAGAGGAGGAGACAGCCACCAATGCTCTCGGCCAAGGCCAGGAACGGGGACAAAAGAGGTTCACGGCTAAAGAAAGGGACAGCTGCCAAGACCCATAACAAAGGGCAGCCCAAGAGACAACAAGTAAGGCTTACGTTTAAGGCAATAAAGAGCCCAAAAAAATGTTAAAGCTCACGGTTTAAGGAAGCAAAGAGCAGCTGCTAAAGCCCACGACCAGAGGCAACCCAAGGCACAAAGGGGCTCACAGCTAAGGCAAACAAAAGAACCACCAATAGCTGCTACAACGCTTCCCTGACAAACACGAAAGGATAACTAAAGTAATCATAATTTTTGGGATGGCAAACTTGGTTCATCCAAAACATTCAAGCCACTCAAGCCTAGCAAGAAGTACCAAATCACACCCAATGACCTACAATAGGCCTCACGGGTAAGGACCAAAATGGGAGGTTGATTCAACCACATCACAAACCCACGGCTAGGCACCAAGCAAACATCAAATTGCGATCTCATAAACTGCCAAATCAATCCATCAAGACCAAATAACAGCCTTTGAATGGAGACAACACAACACATCCAAAACAGGTTCTCGGGTAAGAGTCGATACCGACAAGAATCAAAAAGAACCAAGCCATCTCTCGGGTAGGAATTAAAATCAGCAAAGCCACCTCTTGGGTAGGGACCAAAGACAAGCAAAGCAAGCCATCAAAACTCTCGAGTAAAGACAAGTTTTAAGGAATCAATCATGGGCTCTAGAGTAGGAGCTAAAACAAGCAAACCAAGCTCCCAAGTCAAGCCAAAACCGAGTCACAGCTAAGGTTTGAATTTGGGTTACAACAAAAGGATAGAAAACATCTCCACACCCCACGACATCAAAATATAGAACTAATGCATGTTTTAAGCAAGAATAACCATGAAATTCTCCCAAATGAACATAAATCCATTCATCACTTGTATATTTAAGCTAAGACACACGTGGGATGCCAAAATCGATTCCAACAGGAGCCAAAACCGAGCCCAATAAGGGCCAAAACTGAACCCAATGGTATTAAAATTTAGGCCTCCATAAGGGATAGAGCTCTATTCATTTCAATTCCAAAAACCAAGACTCTAAATCCAGCCAAAACCGAGCCCAACAGTTCCCAAAAGCCAAAACCTAGCTCAACAAGAACCAAAAGCCAAAGCCAAAGCTCAATAAGATTAAAATAGGCCCAAGCATTGATATAAATTCATACTTTAATAGAAATTAAAGTTCCAGCCACCTGCAGGTAAAACCGAGCCATCCAAAGCTAAGAAACCACCTGCATGTCTAAATGTCCCAAGCATGAAATTATTCCAACAAATATTTGAACAGGAGAGGAACTTCACGAAGAGCTAAACCAAGCCCTCAGAATAAGCTACAACACTTTCCACATTAAATAGAATTTCTCATAGCATACATTTCAAGCCAGGGAAAGCCACAGGAAGCCAAAACCGAGCCCCCAAACATGCATAAAACAATAAAATGAACTCCCTAGCATTCATGAAAGGCCAAATAACCTCTCCAATATTTCATGCTAAATGAAAATAAGTGAAAAGCTTCATAATACACATCCCAACATGCTTGCAAGAGGAGCTAAAATTATTTCAAAGCCACGTTTCAACCCTCCTATTCAAAGTAATAGGGATATGCTACGATTCCATCTCAAGCTAACAGGAGAAAGTACGAACACTGATATCATGTTATGCTTGCACCGTCCTAAGCAATTAATCAAATCTCACCCTTGAAACATGCTTACATTTCATCCTTCACATGCTTTTAAAGTGAATGCCTCAAAATATATGAAAGTAAAGAGAACTAGCATGCTGTATCATCCAATAGAGCCAGGCTCAAAGGCTTGGCAGAGAGGAAAACCGAAAGGAAACAGGGCACCGAAGAAAAGGGGGGAAGAAGGGGGTACCTCTTTAATGCCAATGTAAAAGCACTGCAACGCAAGAATTCACCTCAAATAAATGCTCTCACAGAAATTCCCTTTCCAATCTCCTCACAGCCACAATTTTTACTCTCCTCTTAGAAAACTTTTTCAACAACCCCAAAAAAATCAAAAGAAACTATGTTTATAGACAGAGAAGAGAGGGGAAGAGACAGAAGATCACCACTTGAACCTACTACACTCGAATTGGGCTAAAGAAGAAAAGGACGCGCTCCCTGCTCACAGAAGGCGAAGCCACCGAAACATCTCGGGCCGAGCGGCAAGCCCAGTAGCAGCTAGGGAAGCATCGGGAAGAAGAGAGAGTTTGCCATTCAAGTGTACAGGGGAGCAAGCTTCCCATAGTCAAACTACCAAGAAAAGAAAAAAAAACACAGCTCAGGGAGACTGGCACGGCTTCGGGAAGGAGGGTCGCGGGCAGAAGGATGTCAGGCAAGGATGAACGAGGTCAACTTTCTCTCACGTGGAGGAGGAGCTTGGTTGGCTCGAGACCGAGAAAGGGAAAGGCTAGATACGCTTACGGGAGAGGGACGGGAGGCAGAGCTCGAGTGCGTGAGTTTAGGGATTTAGTGTTTAAAGAGGAAAGGGGGAATTTGTTTTATATAAATGGCAAAATTGATGCTCCGAACGTGCAGGTGCAGTCCGTTTTGTCATCCGAGGTCGCTCGGATGACGCGTCGACAATCGGGTCAAAAACGCGTCAAAAATACAAATTTCACAAAATTTTGACCCGCGATCGATCGTTTCAAAAGGTTTATTTGAGCCTTCGACAGGTAACAGTGAAGCAATGCGAGTTCTGGAGATCGGACGTGTCGACTCTCTGAATTGCGAAGTTTTGTGCGCGGGAGTGCAAATTGTGCAAAAGGCCACCCTAAGGCTCAAAAGGTCCTATAGGAATCCCTTTTGGGTTTCCTCATGTTGGTTTCATTCTTCTAAGTGCTAGAAGCCGATACCACGCATGTGAAACCACAAAAGAGTACATAAGTGGGTTGAATTTCTAAAACGAGGCGGGTCTCATTTATAAGGTTCTAAGATAGTCAAAGGGAGATTCCTAAGCCTAGATTCTAAATCTTAAGAGAAAGACTAGACCTCACTAAAAAATGAGGTCAACAAATGGACCCCCAATAGGTGTGGTGTGCCGGACGAGTACACTGCGCGTATTGGTGTTGACCAAAAAGATCAACGAAAACAATACAAAAGTCTAGGCCATCATACCTAGAACAAAGCATAGAAATGAGTGATAAAAACATGTCCGCTGGGGATTAGAAGAGGGATTTCAGACTATCAACTTTCGGGTGTAGATTTCAGATTTGTGTATGATTTAGTACTGAAAAGGGAGTAGGGCGGAGGCCTACAGTCTTGAGGGAGTAGAACAGAGGTCTATGGTCCCAAAATATATCAGTGGGAGTAGGGCGGAGGCCTACGGTCCCGAGGGAGTAGAACAGAGGTCTACGATGCCAGAGTATATCGATGGGAGTAGGGCGGAGGCCTACGGTCTCGAGGGAGTAGAACGGAGGTCTACGATCCCAGAGTATATCGATGGGAGTAGGGCGGAGGCCTACGGTCTCGAGGGAGTAGAACGGAGGTCTACAATCCCAGAGCATATCGGTGGGAGTAGGGCGGAGGCCTACGGTCCCGAGGGAGCAGAACGGAGTTCTACGGTCCCGGAGTATGTCGGTGGGAGTAGGGCGGAGGCCTACGGTCCTGAGGGAGTAGAACGAAGGTCTACGATCCCAGAGTATATTAGTGAGAGTAGGGCGGAGGCCTACGGTCCCGAAGGAGTAGAACATGAGTAGTGGTTGTGAGGATCGTGGAGGGTTTTGTGAAGTGAGAAAGATGCGGAACGTATGTGAAGAATGCAGAATGTGAATGAAACGTGCAGGATTCTATGAAGTGAAGATGTAGAACGTATATGGAGGATGCAGAATGTGAGGGAAACGTGAAGGATTTTGTTACCATTTTTTTTTATCATTTTCATTGCATAGATTTTATTATCATAATATATTATTAGTTTTGGATTTTACTTATATGATTAAATTTTCTTTATGTCGTTCTTTGTTCATTACAGATTAGAACCAACGTGTGGTCGTGCGACTTCTCATCATACGCACAGAAAGGCCACCCAAAAACATGCCAAAATTCAAAATAAGCTTCATTGAATCTTCTTAAAAATCATGTAATACAATTGATCATATGTTGAAACTGCCCAAAACAGCATGCTGAGTACATTCATGTAAGAACTGTAGTATCACATATCATATCACTCTCGTTCTGATCTCGTACAAAAAGGTAGCAAGTATCTGTCCGTCCTCGATGCCAGCTCGTGATCAAGCTAACCTTCTAAGCCACGCTTCGGGGTAAGAGTCCTTTCGCGTATACTTACAACCATCTCTCAACTAGTACGGGCGTAGTTCCTCCAATTCTAAATTTGGCTGAAACCCGTGTGGCACCTTGCTATCGTCCATCCTTCTCAAAGTAATAGAAACTCTGGGATGCGACACTCCTGGGATGCAATGCTTCGCCAAATATGTTCTGTTTCCTTTCAAGATCAAAACTGAACCCACTGGCAGCAGAATCTCGACTGATCCTCTAAACTCTCTAGGTCCCACAACGTCAAATTCTCTTCCAAATAGAATGTTGCTCTCTCTCATGAAGGACACTGTACAGAAAGGCCTGACAAAGTTGTGGTGATCTATGTGGGGCGGAATGATGTCTCCCTCCTCGTAGATATTAATAATACAGCTATTTGAGATATAATATGCAGACAGTATGCTTCACCTTACCATTCTTTTGATCATCTTTTTTATCTCGGAAGGCAAAGGATCCACCTCGTCGTATCTCAAGATACCAGGGGGATTCCCTAGCCTATCCCTCGTGAAGTTATAACAGCAACCACATTGAATTATAATTTGTCCTTTACCTCTCATCCATTTCTGAGGTTCTGAGTATGTTTTCTTCATCAATAATCCAGCACGAACTTTGTCTCACAAGTCAAACACACAGTCCAAAATTCACCTCTCATCCCTTTCAGAGAAAACTCCTGCATGCAATTCCAGACCCTCCAAGATGTTGGCAGACTTTCCTCGGATCTCCTCATAGAATTCAAATCCCTTTTTTCTGACTCTGCTCATTCTTTCAAGCTCGATTGCAGGGATCCTTTGCACATGTTGGGGCTGCTCCCTTATCCAGAATTGCGGTGTCTCAGCAAACCTTGGAACGTACGGCCCGACTTCTGGATGTTCAACATTTCTCAATATCATACTTGCAGCGGTGTATCCTTCAAATATCCCGTAGCGCTCCAGGCGTAGAACATTAAACTCGGGGCATTCTGTAAATGCCCCGACTGCTAATGTCTGCCTCGGGATCTGTACATTACACATCGGACATCCTGGGCAAAGCTCGTCAGGAATCTCTTACTGTGTAGACTCCATACCAAACCCTACCTCGCCTCCGGTGACTGGCGGACTAGTGGTAGTCTCTCTTGGGCTATGGTCGTAGACCCTCTCCTCAGGAATCGGGGCAAGCATTGCTTCTGCCTCCCTTGTACGACTTCTTTCCAGGCAAACAATGGCTTTGTCTTTGCGGCAGTTGGCATTTCGACGTTGTGTCCTTCTCAGTGGCGCGTTAGGAACTCTATTAGCAAAAGCATCGACCAAGCCTCCCGTCGGTGTGGTGATCATCGACTGCAAGTGACTAGTCCCTTCCATTAGATATTGTATCCTTTTCACTTTCTGTCTCTTTGGTGAGGAGTCTTCACTAGCATCGATTTTAAGTAGTGACGGTAACCCTTATGTCTCCCGATGGCTGACGATGTCCATCAGAGGACCCTCGTATTCAACGTTGACCTGACCGTAGTCCAAGTCAAAGCTCACAACACCACTCTGAGCTACCTTTTCTTTATTCAGTGCAAGATTTAAGCCATCTTTAAAAGAGAACATCAGCTTTGGATCTGACATTTTCCTGCAAAAAGACAGGAAAACATCAACGCGCTGAAATTCAAAACGAACAGAACAACAGAGCATTATTAAGTAAATTTTAGAATTATAAAGGTGCAAAAATTTTTTTTTTAAGTTGGTGAAATTTAGAACGAAAGTGAGGAACTTATAAGTGCAAATTCAAATTTTCATTTTATCAAGATTAATTTTATTACAAAATTTTTGAGACTCAGTCATAGACACTACCCGAACAGTCATTCCTCAGACCCAACATTATTTTCGGAGTTTCATTCCGGGGAACGTTAAGTCGCATAGTAAGTCTTCAAATATCGCCCATTGACTGACAACATAGGCCTTTCGCCTTAAAAATCCACTAGCTGGTAAGATCCTCATGTAGATCTTTTCCACGACAAATAGTGCCTCCCAAGTTGGTTCGAACTTTCCACCTATCTTGCGGTGTGTACGGATAGGTCTCTTGAGAACAAGTACGAGATCACCAATTTTAAATGTTCTAAGGCGGACCAGCTTGTCGTGAGCCTGCACCATTCTCGTTTGATAAAGTTTTAGATTCTACTACGCTTCTAATCGTTTTCTTTCGAGACTCTCCAACTCTGCAAGTCTGAGTTTGTCGTTGTCTTCTGTTATAATCTGATTAGCGACGGCTATTCTAAGAGACGGTAGTTGAACCTCCAACAGAAGTACGGCTTCAGACCCATAGACGAGCGCATACAGTGTACACTGGGTGGGATTTCTGAACGTCGTCCGGTAGGCCCACAAAGCCTCTAACAACTTCTCATGCCAACCTCTCTTATTCTCGTCCAATGTCTTCTTCAAAATCTGCACGAGCATCTTATTGAATGCTTCGGCTAGACCGTTCGCGCTGGGATAATAAATCGTGGAGTACCTCCAATCTATCCCATGTCGTCTGACAAAACTGTTGATCTTAGTACTTTTAAACGCTGACCCGTTGCCAGAAATCACTCTGCGCGGAACACCAGAGCGGTAGACAATCTGACTCTTGAAAAATTGGAGAACGTGTTGCGTTGTAACTTCACGTAATGGTATTTCCTCTCCCATTTGGAGAAGTAATCTGTAGCTGCAAGAATGAATCTATGTCCCTTTGAAGATGAAGGGTCTATCAGATCCACTATATCTGTGCCCCAACACTCAAATGGCCACGAAGCAACGGTCAGGTACATCACATTCGGGGGCTGGTGCAAAACCACTCCGTGCACCTAGCATAGGTGACACATTCTAGCGGTAACCATGCAATCTGTTAACATTGCTGGCCAATAGTATCCGAGTCTTTTAATCTTCATTTTCATTTTTTGCCCTGACTGGTGCGCTCCACACATTCTGGCGTGCACCTCTTTAACAATATTTTGTGCTTCGGCTGTGCTCAGGCATCTCAGCCACATCTGATCAAACGATCTCTTGTAGAGCACATAATCTACCAAGGCATATGACAAGGCTCTTCTCATGATATGATATGCGGTTGACTTGTCTTCTGGCAATTTTCCTGTTTATAAATACTCTATTAAAGACATGCGCCAGTTTTCGAGATTGTCTGCTACTGTAGCTACTATTTCTTCTTCCTTTCTGAGCCTGTGAAAACTGTCGATGTCGATCTGTGACAAAATCTGATGTCTCTGTACTGTAATGCCGACAGAATCCTCCGGTGGACACGCCATTTACTTAGCAAGTTTTGCTAGAGCGTCGGTCTGAGCGTTGTCTCCTTGAGGAATCCGGTACAAAGTTACGCTAGGAATCTATTCCAACAACTTTGTCGCATACTGATGGTATTCTATTAATCTTAGTTTTAAGATCTTATACTGTCCAACAACCTGTTGAATGATGAGTTGTGAATCGCCATAAATAGCAATGTCTGTTATATCCATCGAGATTATCACTTCCAATATGATAATCAAGGTTTCATACTCTGCTTCATTATTCGTGCATGGCTCTGTCAAGTGGTAAGAAAACCTTAACATTCTCTGGTTTGGCGTGACGAAGATCAAACCAATTCCTGCTTTACCCGGTATGACTGTTTGTAATCCTTTATCCTTCCTGGCTGACGAAGCCCCATCAAAATACATTTCCCAATGTCAAGTACTGGACAGTTCCACTTGTGGTATCTGTTCATCTGGTAGCTCATATCGAGAGGGGACCCAGCTGGGAGTGGGTGTGCTGCAAGGAAATCTGCTAAAATCTGTCCTTTGATAGCGCGAAGAGGAACAAAAGTTATATCAAATTGCAACAAAATCATTGATCACCTTGTTAAACGTCCGGAAAGTTTTGGTCAGGTTATCAAATATTGCAACAGATTAACTTTTGAAATAAGGGTGACCTTATGAGAAAGCATGCAATGTCTAAGCTTCTAGGCGGCAAAAATTAAAGCAAGAGAATGTTTCTCAATAGAAGAATACTTTACCTCCATCGGTATTAGATGTCAACTCAAGTAGTGGAGTGTGTTTTCCTTACCCTTGTCATTGACTCGAGCCAATAGAGCTCCGAGAGAGTCGTCTAAGGCCGCGGTATAAAGTATCAATGGTTTTTTCGGGATAGGGGCTGCCAAAATAAGTGTTATTAAATATTGCTTAACGTCCTCGAAAGCCAGCTGACATTTCTCTTCCAAAATGAATTTGACATCCTTTTTAATTAATTCCGAGAAGGGCTGACACCTACCTGAGAGATTAGAAATAAAACGTCTTAAGTATACCAATTTCCCTTGAAAGGAACGTAGTTGTTTCAAGGTTTTGGGAGGAGGCTTTTCCAAGATAGCTTTAATCTTATCTGGATCAATCTCGATTCCACGATAACGTACAACGAATCCTAAAAATTTCCCAGAGGTAACATCGAAGGCGCATTTTAAGGGATTCATTTTAATATTATATTGTCATAATTGTTCAAACAAGATCCTCAAATCATATCAGTGACTTATTCATTGTTTTCTCTTGATGGTCAGGTCATCCACGTAGCACTCCAGTTGGTTGTGGATGATGTCATCAAAGATCTTCGTCATAGCTCATTGGTAAGTTGCTCCAGCGTTCTTCAGCCCGAATGACATCACTGTGTAGCAAAAGATTCCAATAGGCGTCCTGAAAGCTGTAAGTGTTGCGTCCTCTGGAGCCATCTTGATCTGATTATAACCTGACGATCCATCCATAAAAGAGAAAATCTC
>NEWO01001778.1:10546-26427 GCA_003013225.1 Phalaenopsis aphrodite
CCTGTGGTAAAAGAATTTTATGCGAATTTACATGGAATTAACCAAGGAGTTGTTTATGTGCGAGGGAGATGGATTACTTTCACTCCTTCAAGAATTAATGAGTTATATATGATAGAAAATGTTCTTGTCTGCCACTATTCTAATTTTGTCCCAACAAGAGACCAGATGAATGAAATTTATCAATATTTGACGGGGCGAAACTGATGATTGGGAAATGCGAGAGAACGAGTATGTTAGTTTTTCTTCAACACTTTTGAATCCTGTCTCTAAACACTGGCACTTCTTCATTTCTTCAAAATTGTTACCACTAAGCTTAGAAATGATATTACATCTTTTTGTCAGTTTGAAAGAGAATCGATATATGAAGCTTAAGAAAGATTTAAAGATCTTCTTAGAATATGTCCACTCCAAGCTTTACCAGATTGGTTCATAATTTGAATATTTTACAATGGATTACTAGGATTACTTAGATCTATTATACATACTGTTGCAAGTGGTTCACTAATGTCAAACCTTCTAATGAAGCATATTCTTTAATTGTTGAAATGACTACTAACAATTTTCAATGGCCCTCTAAAAGGGTAAATCCTAAGAGAGTAGTTAGTACTCATGATTTTAATGCAATGTCTATTTTGGCATCTCAAATTGCTGCTATTTCGAAAAGATTGATCAAATTAGGGTGAACTATTCTCAAATACCCTCAGTACTAGAGGAAAATTCACTAGGATAGATAATTGAAACTCAATCATCTTATGAAACCTTAAATGCTATAAATAATCAAAATAATAATCCCTATTCTAATTATTATAACCCCTGGATGAAAGAATCACCCTAATTTTTGTTGGAATAATTATAACAATTCGGTGAATCCCTCTGGAAATTTGAATAACCAAGGAAATCCTAATTATTAACTTTATTATCCTCCTGAATTTAACTCTAACCCTAACCCACAAGTTAAGGAAAATAAGTTGACAATGGAAGAAGTAACGTTGAACATGGGAAATCAAATACAAAATTAAGGGCATGCTATTAGAAATAAACAAGGACATACTGCTACTGCACTTAGTAATAGACATTCGAGAATTCTTCTGAGTACTGTGGAAGTCAATCTAAAAGATTAAAATCAAGAGAAAAATAAAGCTATTCAATTATGAAGTAAAAAAGAAGTTGAAATAAGAATCCAAAGAGAAACTGAAGTTGATGAAGCGAAGGAAGAAATGGAAAGCGACCAAAATGAAAATGAACAAACACAAGTTCCTTTAGAATAACCATTACCTCTATTTCCTCAAAGACTGAAGCAGAAGAAGAAAGATAAACAATTTACAAAATTTTTGGAAATCCTTAAGTTAATGATAAACATTCCTTTCATTGAAGCTTTGGAGAAAATGCCAACTTATGTGAAATTTATGAAGGATATACTAAATAAGAAAAGGAAGTTTATAGATCACGAGATCGTTGCACTTAGTGAAAAGTGTAGTGCTATTATTTAGAAAAAGCTTTCTAAAAAATTAAAAGATCTTGGTAGTTTTACTATACCTTGTGCTATTGGTGAAATTTTTTTTTTGGAAAAGCCTTATGTGATTTAGGAGTGAGTATCGATCTTATGCCTCTATCAATTTTTAAACCTTTAGATTTAAGAGAGATTTCCCCTACTACTGTAGCTCTTCAGTTAGTTGATCGATTAATAACTTATCCAAAAGGAGTTATAAAAGATGTATTAGTAAAAGTGAATAAATTTATTTTTCTTGTAGACTTTATATTATTAGATATGGAGGAATATAAAGAGATTCCTATTATTTTAGGTCGACCATTTCTTGCAACAGGAAGAGCAATGGTAGATGTGCAAAAAGGAGAATTAATAATGAGAGTTAATGATCAAGAATTAACATTTAATACTGCAAAAACTATGAAATATTCTGCAAAAGAAAAAGATAATAAAGTTTAAGCAACAATTTGAAAATAAATTAAAGTAACATTTTAGGGTGGAAGTAACTAATTATCTGAGTAATGGCTAGTTTAAGGAGGAGTTTGAAGATAAATTAAAGCAAGGAGAATTTTTTTAGAAAAAGGACGGAATAATAGAAGAAGCTATAGATTATATTCAGGACAAATTTAAGACGTTAGATTTATTGGAAAACACTAATAATAATCTTATTCCTTCAAGTATTAAACCACCTCAAATTGAACTAAAAACATTACCTACCCATTTAAAATATGTGTTTTTAGGAGAGCCATCAACATTGCCTGTTATTGTATCTTTTGAATTAACAAAAATTTAAGAATAAAAATTAATAGAGATGTTGAAATGATATAAAAAGGCTTTTGGATGGACTTTAACAGATATTAAAGGAATTAGTCCTTCAATTTGTATGCACAGGATTATATTAGATGAAAAATACAAACCTAAAGTTGATCCTCATAGGAGATTAAATCCAATAATGAAAGAAGTTGTTAAAAAAGAAATTTTAAAATGGCAAAATGCTGGAATTTTATATCCTATTTCAGATAATGCTTGGGTAAGTCGAATTCACTGCCTTCCAAGGAAAGGAGGAGTGACCGTTAAAAATAATGAAAAAAATGAATTAATTCACATAAGACAATTTACTGGTTGGCAAATTTGTAATGACTATAGAAAATTAAATATGACCACCATAAAAGATCACTTTCCTTTACTCTTTCTAGACCAAATGTTGAATAGATTGGCTGGAAACAAATATTATTGCTTTTTAGATGGATATACCGGTTATCACCAAATTCAAATTGCTTCAGAGTATCAAAATAAAAAAACATTTACAAGCCTTTAAAAACATTTGCTTTTCGTAGAATGTCTTTTGGACTATGCAATACACCTGCAACATTTCAAAGATGTATGATGTCAATTTTTAACAATTTAATTGAACATGGAATGGAAGTGTTTATGGATGATTTTTCTGTATTCAGAACTTTGTTTGAATTATGTTTAAAAAATTTAGAAAAAGTCCTAGAAGTATTTTAAAGAATTAATATAGTACTAAATTAGGAAAATCTTCAATTTTGGTTACAGGAGGTATTTTACTTGAGCATAAAATTTTTGAAAATGGCATGGAAGCAGGTCCTACAAAAATTCAAGTTATTGAAAAATTACCCCCTCATATTAATGTTAGAGGGGTAAGAAGCTTTCTAGGATATGCTGGATTCTACAGGCGCTACATAAAAAAATGTTCAAAAATAACGAAGCCATTATGCCAACTTTTAGAAAAAGATACAAAATTTGATTTTAATGAGGAATGCATAAAAGCATTAGACTTACTGAAAGAAAAATTAATCAATGCACCTATAATAGTTCTACCTAACTGGGAAAAATCATTCAAAATAATGTGCGATGTTAGTGATTATGCTATTGGGGTTGTTTTAGGATAAAGGCACAACAAGGTTTTTAAAGAAATATATTATGCTAGTAAAACTCTAAATGATGCTCAAATTAACTATACTATTACTAAAAGAGAGTTATTAGCTATTTTTAGCCTTTGATAAATATAAACCTTACTTAATTGGAACCAAATGTATACTGCATACAAATCATTATGCTATTAAATACTTGATGCAAAAGAAGGATATTAAACCAAGATTAATTAGATGGATATTTCTTTTAAAAGAGTTTGATTTTGCCGTAGTTGATAGAAAGAGAAATGATAATCAAATAGCTGATCATTTGTCTAGACTAGAAAGAGAAATATTAACTAATTTTGCAAATGAAATTTTAGAAAATTTCCTTGATGAACAATTATATAGTATTGATGAAATGAATGTATTGTGGTATGCTGATATAGTAGATTATATTGTAAGTGATATCTTAGCACCTGATATTAAAAATCAACAACTAAAGAAATTCATTTATGATTCAAAATTCTATTTTTGGGTTGAACCATAATTATATAAACAATGTAAAGATCTAATTATTTGAAGGTGTGTGCTTTTTGAAGAAACTCGACAAATAATTGAAAGATGTCATGAATCTGAATTTGGAGAATATTTTGGAACAAATAGAACTACATATAAGATTTTGCAAGCTTGATTTTATTGGCCTACTCTTTTTAGAGATGTTAATGAAAATATTAAAACATGCGATCAATGTCAACGATTAGGAAATATTTCTAGAAGAAATGAAATGCCTCTAAATTACACATTAGAAGTTAAAATTTTGATGTGTGGGGATTAGATTTTATAGGACCATTTATTCCTTCATTTGAAAATTTTTATATATTATTTGTTGTTGATTATATGTCCAAATGGATTGAAACTATTGTTGTACCTAGAGGTGATGCTTGGAGTGTTTCTAAATTTTTAATTAAAAATATTTTTACAAGATATGGAATGCCGAGAGTAATTATTATAGATGGAGGATCTCATTTTAGGAATAAGAGAATCAAAAGATTGATTAAGAAATATTATATTATGCATAATTACTCTACTGCTTATCATCCTCAAACTAGCGGTTTAGTAGAGAAATTAAATTGTGAAATTAAGCAAATTTTAGATAAAGCTATAAATCCCTATAAATTGGATTAGTTTACTAGATTATATACTGCATTATAGGCATATAGAACTGCTTATAAGACTCTTATAGGGATGTCCCCATATAGGCTTATTTTTGGAAAAACATACATTTACCAGTAGAGTTGGAGCATAAAACATTTTGTGCTATTAAAGAATTTAATTTTAATTTAAAGGATGCTGGTGAGAAAAGATTATTGCTGCTCAATGAACTCAAGGAGATTAGAAATGAAGCATATGATAATGCAAAAAATCTATAAAGAGAAAATGAAAATATGACATAATTGGAAGATTATTAAAAAGAAGTTTGAACCTAAACAAGAAGTCTTATTATATAATATAAGATTGAGATTATTTCCAGGAAAACTGAAATGCAGATGGCTAGGACCGTTTAAAGTGATTAAAGTCAATAATTATGGAACTGTTGTCATTAAAGATCCTAATAATGTAAAGATATTTAAAGTTAACGGACATCAATTGAAACATTATTATGAAAGGCACATATCATAATTTAAAGAATATTTAATGTTAAGTCAACCCAACTAAACAAATCGTGCGTCGGGCTAACAATGTTAAACTATATATAAATATATATATCTATGTATTACTATTTTGTTTGATAAGTGTTTTATATGTTAGTAGATAATAATCCTACATAATTTTATATATTATAAACTAAGACAAATATTGGTATTGGAGGCAAATTTAGAATCAAATTGAAAAAAAATGAAATGATGTGATTTTGGCCTCGAGCGCCAGCATGGGTGCCGACGGCGCCTGCTAAACTGACTATGGCGCCGACAGTGTCATCGGTAGTGTCGACGGTGCTGATAGTAGTTTGCACGATTCACGATGACTTTTGCAGACTTTAACGATATTTCACTCCCTAATAACAGTCGGGAAGTGTTTTAAAAGTCCTAAAATAGGCCTTGCACGACCAGAAGCTTCCTATTTTGAATTCCATGGCTTCCAATTCTAGAAATACTTCCATGTATGGAGTTTTCAATGGAAGAAAGATTATCAATTTTGATGCACAAAGATTATACGACAAAGTTATTACAAAGAAGAGACTGATCAAGGAGAGAGGCTTTATCAGTCTTGGATTAATTAATCCAAGTTCTCTGATTGATAAAATCATTGTACAAAAATGATGGGAAATTCTGTGTTACACTACCACCGCAATTGTTGTACCATTGGTGAAACAATTCTATGCCAACTTGCATGGAATTACCCAAGGAGCAATCTTCGTACGAGGTAAGGCTGTACCATTTACTCCGACATGAATTAATGTGTTGTATATGATATAAAACGTTCCAATATGTCATTATGCAAATTTTATCCTAATGAGAGATTTGATGCATGATGTTTATAATTTTTTGATAGATGAAAGTGATATTTAAGAAATGCAAGATGAAGGATATATTAGTTTCTCTACTTCATTGCTTAATCCAATATCAAAATAGGTGAATTTCTTCATTTTTGCAAAATTACTCCCTATCATGAAGATTAGTAGAGTCACCAAAGAAAGTGTTATTTTAATATATTGCATTCAAATGGAAACCCATTAATGTAGAATTTATCTTTTTTAAATCTATTATGGGTATTATTATGAATGGGCCAATATATGGACTTGGGTATCCTTCCACAATTTTTCTACTTTGAAGTCAATCTAAAGTTCCCTATGAAAGTTGGGAAAAAGTTTTATTTCATTACGAGCCTATGATTCCTATTGATGAAAATTATGTTGGGAATGGAAATGAAGCGTTAGATACTATCTTGAATGATTCATCACATGCTTCAACTCCATTGATGCCACAAAAAGTTGGAAGTTCACTACTTTTGGAAAAGAAAATGAAGAAAATTGAAAGAGAACTTTAGAGTATAACGAATGCAAAAGAAAATCTTAATATCTTTTCGATCACTTAGATTGGAGGATGAAGGAGAACTGTCATCATATTGGAACAATTGAAGCAGGATTAGTGCAGATGTTCGAAGAAAAAGGATGAATCAAAGAAAATTTGACTGATCAATTTCTGTACCGACCCATCTACAATCTATATGTTCATTACCAGTCAATGGGAGATATTAGAGGAGGAGAAAGTATTGAAGATGAGGCAGAATAATTGAAGAATTTAGACTCTCACTAGTTTAAAATACTTATGTATTTAATGTTATTGTGTTGATTTGATTTAGTTTGCTTTGCTTTAGAATTCTGAACTTTGACTGTGTATAGTTTTGTATCAGCATTTAATGTTGTGGCTTGATTTTGATGTTGAATTATTTGCTTTATATATTTGAAAGTGTGATTAGAAACTTGTATTTGTAAAAGTGTATTTTCGTATATAAAAGTTAGTTTGGTGTTATTTGTGAAAACATTTGTTTGTGAATTATTTTTTGATAAAAATTTATGTTCAAAAATACTAAAAAGACTTTGGAGTAAATTGAAAGAAAATTGAAATTTGTAAAAATCAGAAAATTGAATATTTTTTGCCTTCAGTGCCGACGGCGCTGGCATGGGCTCCTACAGTGCCCTTGACCCGAGAACACCTTAAACCCCTTAAAATTTGCGATTTACACCGTAAAACTCCATTTTTACCCTTTGAGTCACCTTCAACCTCCAGTTTTTGCACCTAGGCCTTGATTTTGCTCAGATTTGAAGCGATTTTAAGGCAAAAGAATTTCGGATTTCATCTGCTCTAAGTAAGAGCTACACTTTGAACTAAGAGTTTGAAGATAAGGTTAAAAAAAAATTGAAGTTGAGAGAGAAAAAATTGAAGAATCAAAAGAGGTCGCTCCAAAAGATTCTGAAAGACCTATTTCTCCCTAAAAATTGATTTGAAAAAACTACCATCTCCATTTCCTCAGAGACTTCATTAGCTGAAGTTGGATAAGCTATTTTCAAAATTTATGGAAATATTTAAGAAGCTTACAATTAATATTCCACTTGTTGAAGCCTTAGAACAAATGTCAAGCCATGTAAAGTTTATGAAAGATACTCTCAACAAGAAAAGGAAGTTTGAAGATAATGATACTGTTGCACTTAGTGAGGAGTGCGGTACTATAATTCAAAAAAAGCTTACTAAAAAGCTTAAAGATTCTGGTAGCTTTACAATTCCATGTGCAATAGGAGACAGATTTTATGGGAAAGCTTTATGTGATTTAGGTGCAAGCATTAACATTATGCCATTGTCAATATTCAAAAGATTAGAATTGGGAGAAATAACCCCTACTACTGTAACTCTGCAGCTAGCAGAACATTCGATAACATACCTTAAAGTAATTATAAAAGATGTCTTAGTGAAAGAGGATCAATTTATCTTTCCTGTTGATTTCATTGTGCTAGATATGGAGGAAGATAAAGAGATACCTATCATTTTGGGGAGACCTTTCCTAGCCACAGGAAGAGTAATGATAAATGTGCAGAAAGGGGAATTAACAATGGTCGACAATGATCAAACTGTTACTTTCAAGTTTTTAAGATCAATGAAATATCCTACAAAAGGTAAAGATGATGAATGTTATAGGATGCATGTTATAAGATATCTAAGTGAATGTCATTTCAAAAAAGCTTATGAAGAAAAATCTAAAGAAAAAGATTTGGAACACGAGCACGAAGAAGAATTAGATCGATGTGAAAAACATTTAAGAAATATTCAAACTATGTTCGATAAAGTTTTGAAATTTTGGACACGATAGACAAAGATAATTTTTATATATATTAAGAAAGGTTACTTGAGGCCAAGTAACATTTAAGTTTGGAGGAATTGATTCACCTTAAAATTACTTATTTTATGCACATTTTATAATCAATTTTATAAGATATTATGCTTTAATGAAATATATTTTTATGTTTTTGGTTACACGTGAAAAAAAAAATTTAAGAGTAAAAAAGAAGCAAAAATACATCAATATGGAGCAAAATGGGCTAAACTAAAGAAAATTAACAAACCAGCCGAACTGGCGCCTAGGCATGGGATGCAGAACTTGGCTGATGCTTAGATATGACGGTTTGATGCCTAACACTGCGGTTATTTTTTTTAGAAGATTCATTGAATGATGCAAAATTTTGAAGAGATGTTTGAAGCAACCCTTGGTCATTTTCGAGGCTCTATAGATAGAGATAAATTTCAAGTGACAAGGGGGGTCAGATATATAGAGTCACATAAAGTGTGAGTAGTGTTCTATGTGAGTCATTATGATTTCATGAGTTTGTGAGTCTTGTAAGTGTTGTTGAAGTCAGAGAAGTCAGAGAACTTCAAAGGAGTGCTTGGGGAATCATTCAAGATAGGTATTTGTATCTTTATCTTTAAGTATTGTACTTTGGATTTGAGTTTTATAGATAATATTTGTTTTGTTATCCCCATGCATTCTAAGTAGTTTTCTCTCTTTCTCATTGTAATATGTAGTAATAAAGTAAGTGACTTTGATTTTGTTTAGAACTTCTTTTATTCCTAAAAATTGGAAAAATACTTTTACTTGTATTGTTAAAATTTGTTGAGGAAACTTATAGACCCAAGAGGGATAAGATTTCTTAACTTGTAAGTTTCACATTTCACCTTAAAAAGGGTCAGTTTGATAGTCCAAAGGTGAGTACAGATAGATAGGGAGATAAGATTTGATGGGCGTAGAATTGATGTTTCTATAGTGATAGGTTAGGTTCTTTTATCAATATGGTTTAGAGATTGGAACCAAGGGTTACTAGTAGGTCTTATATAGAGGGCACAATGGGTAATTTAGGAGTGTGAGACTAGAACCTACCCAACACTACTATATGTGTCGACACTAACTTTCGATTAGTCAAGGTTCTTTACAAAATTTAGAGAAGTAACGAATAGGTATGCTCCTATTTATCACAATACAACATTTAAGCTTCTAAACCTTTGAAATCCTATACTGATTATGAATTATTTACAAAGAGAAAGTTTCTTTTTATATATTTTCTAATATATTTAAATTTAGTTTTATTTGCATTTTGTAGAGATTAGTAAACTTATGTTTTATATCTAGATAGTTGTGCAGTCTTAAGTAAAGCACTCTTAAACTTAAAATTCTTGGATTTCAATTCTTTTCTTTTCGTTTACGTTTTCCTTATGGGATCAATACTGGGGATTTTATAGAAAATCTTTAATACTTGAAATGATACGTATATTTGCATAGTACCCCTGAGTGAGAAAACTATTTGTTTTACTTTTACCATATTAGATTTGCTCTCACTAGCTGCTAAATATAATTTGAGTCAAGATTTTTGCATATTAAGGAATATAAATATCTATATAATTGTGAGTTCGGTCAGTGACCTGGGGGAGCATTATAAATTTTGACTTGGATTATGACCAAGTGAATGTAAACTACGAAGGCCCCATGATAAACATAGTCAGTCACCGAGAAACCGAAGGTCTACAGTCGATATTTCATATCAGCACCAAAGAAGCTTCATTGAAGAGGAAGAAGGTAGAAAATGTTCTAGATGTGCAAGGCCCGATGGAAAGGGCTGGTCACTTACAGTCCATGATCACGACGCCGGTAGGAGACTTATTTGGTGCTTCTGTAGTGAGAGTTCTAGATGTGCCATTAAGAAGGATGAAGTACAACAATGCCAGCCACCGTAAATAAAGAGCCTTGGAGCGATTGCAAAGAAGACGGGCAAAGGAAGCAATGACAAAGCTTAATCTGATTCATGAGGAAGTGGTTTACGACCGAACTTTATGGGAGACGTCCACCTGCCCTCCAGTTATAGAGGATGAGTCGGGGTTCGTTACAAAGTCTACACCATTGGATATTCTCAATGAACTTTATGTGGGACGCCCGACGTGTAAAGTAGAGATACTAAGATAGACAGCGTCAGCATGAGCATTTATTGAATGCCCAGATTATAATGTCCTCCACCTGGAGCATTACGGTAGGTTTGAAGAATATACAGCCGCCTCCATACTGCTCAGAAGTGCAGAGTACCCAAATGTCGAGCCGTATTTACCTAGGTTTGTAGAGCCACAATAGTTATGGATGGATTCAAAAGCCAAGCTAAAGCAACATCCTCAGCGTTTGCAGAGAATTACCAATTTAGAGTTAGAAAAGATGCGCAGGGTCTGGAAACGATAATTTGAGTATTATGAATAAATTCAAGGGAAGTATGTGAACATATTAGAAAGACATGAACTACACACCGGAGTATTTTCAAAAAGGGATGAGAAGAGGATCCTCGATTGTGTATTCAATCTAAGGGACAGAGGTCAAACTAGATTGTTGAAGAAAAAGACATATTCTGAGCCACAAAACTGGATGTGTGGAAAGGGAAAAATTACCATCCTCTATAGTTGTTATTATAACTTTACAAAGAACAGGCTAGGGAACCACCCCCCCTTCAGGGCATTTTAAGAAACAACGAGGTGGATTCTATGTTTCATGATAAAAAGGATGATTAAGAGAATGGTGGAGTGGAGAATTTTACCGGCGGACTGTACTACGAATAGTTGCACCATCAACATCTATGAAAAAGGAGACTCCATTCCTCATCACATTGACCACCATGACTTGATCAGACTATTCTATATAGTTTCATTCATGAGACAAAGAAACATTCTATTAGGGAAAGAGATAAATATTGCCGATCGTGGAGAATTCTAAGGATTAGTTAAAAATCCACTGCTAGTTGGTTTAGTGCTGATTTTTAAAGGAAATGGAGCATACCTGACCAAACACTGTATTTTTAGAGTGTCGAGTTGCAAAGTCCCAGTCACATTACAAAGGATGGATGACAACAAAGTGTCGTATCCATATAAGCTTGACCCAGATTTGGAGGGATTGTGCCCGTACGAGCTGTGAGATAGTTGTACCTCTAAATACAAGTGAGGGGAATTTAGTTCCAAAACATGGCTTAAAAGATTAGCTTGATCACAAGATTGCCTCAGAAGACAGACATATACTTGCTACTTTTTGTACTGTGTTAGGTCATAGAGATATGATATATGAGATGAAGACTTCTACACTGATGTACTTTTGATATTTTGGACACCTTTCAGTATATGATATGTTTTACTACATGTTTAAAGTGGAATCAACATAGTTCATTTTGAATTTCAACAAATGTTGTTGAATTTTCATGTTTGAGTGACTGATAAAAAGCTGCGGAACCATACATTGGTTCCAAACTCTACTGAACAAATAACGATACAAAAGAAATCTAATAATAAATGAAAATTAAAATTCAAAGTTAAAAGAAAATAAAAGAACATCAAATTTATAAGAAAATCTTTATAATAATAAAAAATGAAGATAAAGATAATAATAATAATATATTAAATGGTTTCTCTTAAATCATCCACACTCCATGCTTTTTACATTCACGTTTTTCATACACTTTACTTTCCTCGTAAAAATTTCCACAACTCTCACCCTCACAAAGTTTCACAGTCTACACAAAATTCCACAAGTTTTTGCACTCTTTCCATGAGTTTTATGCTCTCACAATTCTCCTGGGGTTAGAACCTAAATTTTCATTTCCTCTGCTACCTCTTGGGTTGGATGTGAGTCCCTGAGCTTTCCTTCTCATTGTAGCTTGTCACCAATTAGGTTGGATGTGAGTCCCTAAGTTTTTCTTCCTAACGTGACTCCATCTTGTGATCGATGTGAGACCCACTTAAATGAAGTTAGGCTTTTGAATCTCATTCCTGGGTTGGTACCTAAATTCTAGTTCCCATCCCAGGGTCAGTACCTAAATTCTGATTCCCTTTGCTACCTCTTGGTTTGAATGTGAGTCTCTGAGCTTTCCTTCCTAGTGTGACACCTTCTTGAGATCGGTGTGAGAACCCCTTAAATGGAGTAAGGATTATGATTCTCATTCTGGGGTTGGTACCTAATTTCAATTTCTCATTCCATGGTCAGTATCTAAATTCTGATTCCCCTCGCTACCTCTTATGTTGGATGTGAGTCCCCAAGCTTTCCTTCCCAATGTAACTCGTCACCTCTCAGGTTGGATGTGAGTCATTGAGCTTTCCTTCCTAATGTGACCCTATCTCAAGATTGGTGTGAAATCCCTATAAATTGAAGAAGGCTTTTTATTCTCATTCCGGAGTTAGAACTTAAATTCCAGTTCCCATCCCAAGGTCAATACCTAAATTATGATTCCCTCCGCTACCTCTTGGGTTGAATTTGAGTTCTAGGTTTTTCCTTCATAATGTAGTTTGTCAACTCTTAGGTTGGATATGAGTCTCTAAGCTTTCCTTCCTACTGTGATGCCTTCTTAAGATCAGTGTAAGACCCCCTTAAATGGAGTAAGGCTTCTGATTCTCATTCTAGGGCTAGTACCTAAATTCTAGTTCTCATCCCAAGGTTAGTACCTAGATTTTGATTCCCGTCGCAACCTCTTAGGTTGAATGTGAGTCTCTGCATATTCTTTCCCAATTTAGGATGACCATTTGTAAGGGTTTAGTAGGCACGAAATCACGTTGCCAATTTTAAAACTCACTTTTATTGATGGAAATTTGAAGGTACACCCTCTGATCCCCGGTGAGAGTCCCTGTCTACTCCCCAACGGAAGCCTTCTTCACTCTCTTTCTACTTTGCTCAGGCCATGTTGGTTTAGAAAGTTTTGTTGGTTTGTTGATCTCTTCGTTCAATGCCAATACACGCTGTGTGCTTGCATGAAACACCACACCTATTGGGGGTCCATTTGTTGACCTCACTTTTTGTTGAAGTCTAGTATTTCTTCCTCAGAAGCCTAGAACTTAGCCATAAAACTTTTCAGTTGAATATTCCTAGAGGACTAATAATAAAACCATACCCCTAAAAATTCTAAAAACCTCTTTGCTTTTCTTGGAGCTCCACATGTTTGGTTCTAACTTCCAACACTTTGAAAGATGGAGCCAAGCATGAGGGAGCTCAAGAGGAGTCCCCAAAGAACTATATGGCCTTAAGGTTAGTCCTGGGTGGTGTGATCTTGGTCAGCCCCGCACACACACACTTGAACCCCTCACTTTCTCTTACAACCTAAAAAGCTTAAAACCACACTTGCTCAGCCAATCATTTACTCATTTTGGAAACCCTTAACCACACACACTTGAACCCCTTAGCTCTAGACTGGGGTTTGGCTAAGACCAAGACATCGAGGATTCAAAATGGGATCTCCCTTGGTCTCATGACACCCTATGGGTAATTTTATGATTAGCATCCTCAATTGATCCCATTGTATCCAAATACCCAATTTTGGCCTTCTGCCCCCAAACTTTCAAAAAATTACCAAATTGCCCCTAAAACCCTATATTTTAAAAAAATTACATAAATTCTTAGATTTTATCCAAAAATCACCTCAAACCATTTCAAATTACCCAAAATGCCCAAAATGCCTGAAATTTCCAAAATTCCCAAAATACCCCCAACTTCATCAAAATTACCAAAATGCCCCTCATGGCCCAAAAATGCCCAAAACCTTTAAAATCATTTCAAACATCCCCAAAACCAATTATAGTCGTCCATTGGATCTAATTTGACCAAATTGACCAATTTTGACCAAAATACCAAATTTACCCCTAAAAGCTTAAAGCCTCCAAATCACCCCCAATTTCCACCAAATTGATTTCAAACCCCCATTTCAAGTCTAAAATCAATTTCATCATGTCTGTGCCCAAATAAAACCAAATTCAAGCCCAATTGAATCCAATTTCAGACTCAAATTCAAAGCCAATTTAAATTACCTATGTTGTCCATATCTCTAAATATCATAAAATTGAACCTCATAACCAATTCAATTTCCCCAAATTTTAATCATTATCTTTTCAAAACATCCCCTAGACCAAATTAAACCTGTATTTGGTCATGTGATAGACCCAAAGCCAATCCAAGCTAAAGTCCCCAATTGTGCCCCAAAGTCGAAATTCCTCCAAGTTGAACTTCATAGCCCCTTAATTTTCAACTCAATTGATTTCCAAATGCCTTGTACCAATATCCTAAACTCAAATTACCATTCAATTGAGCTTAATCCAAGCTCTAGCCAAGCCTAGACCCAAGTCAAAGTAAAATTCCAAAACTTGAACCAAAAACCTAAATCCACGTGGAGCTACTTGATCTAGCCAATTTAGATGACCACATGTGCCATTCAAACTTTAAGGACCAGCCTAGATCCTCCTAGCCCTCCATAGAAATGCCATGAATCAAGGGTCTCTTGATTTAGTGAATCTCTTTCATTTTTGGCCAAATGACATAAGCTCACTCTCATTTGATTATACCTCAATATTGATCACCATTAAACCAAATCAGTAGAAGTGGAGCCTACGCGATAGGATCTAGTATCTATGCACTAGTTGCAGAACTTGGCTGGTGCCTAGGCGCGATAGTTATGTGTCTAGGCGCCATGGTTTTTTTCCATAAGATTCATGAATGAGGCAAAATTTTAAAGAGATGCCTGAAGCAACCCTTGGTCATTTTTGAAGCTCTATAAATATGGAGTAATTCCAAGAGGCTGTGGGAATTAGATCTACAGAGTCTTATAATATGTGAGTGTGTTAAGTGTGTGAGAAGTTTTCTTTGTGAGTCTTTATCATTTCTAGAGTTTGTCAGTCTTGTAAGTGTTGACGGAGTAGGAGAACTTCAGATGAGTGCATGGGGGAACATTCAAGATAAGTATTTGCATCTCTATCTTTAAGTTTTGTACTTTAGATTTGAGTATTATAAATATGTTTTGTTTTTGTATCCCCATTCGTTTTGAGTAGTTTTCCCTCCTCCTTACAATATGAAGTAATTGAGTAGGTGATTTTGATTTTGTTTAGAACTTCTTTTATTCCACAAAATTATGATGATATTTTCAACAGATATTCATTTACTTTACATATTGGCCACTTGAATTGCTAAAATTTGTTGAAGAAACTTATAGACTCGAGAGGGCTAAGATTTCTTAACTTGTAAATATCACATTCTACCTTGGAAAGAGAAGTGACAATTGTTCGAAGGGGGTGCAGATAGATTGAGAGATAAGATTTGATGGGCATAAAATTGATTTTTTTAGAGTGATAGACTGAATTCTTTTATCAATTTTGCCTAGAGATTGAAACTAAGGGTCATTGGTAGGTCCTATAGAGAGGGCACAGTGGGTAATCTAGAAGTGAGAGACTAGAACCTACCCAACACTACTATACATGCAGACACCAACTTTAGATTAGTCAATATTCTTTGCAAAATTCAAAAGAATTAAAAAATAAGTATTCTCCTATTTTTCACACTAACAAATTTAAGTTTCTAAACAATTTTAAAATCCTACACAACTTATGAATTATTGGCAAGGAGAAAGTCTTTTTTTAAATATTATTTAAGTCATTTAATTTATTTTTACTTGCATTTTGTAGAAATTAGTAAATTTG
>NEWO01001779.1:2223-13194 GCA_003013225.1 Phalaenopsis aphrodite
CTTTATGCTCCAATTCTACTGGTAAGTGTCATGTTTTTCCAAAAATAAGTCTATATGGGGACTTCTTATAAGAGTCTTATAAGCAATTTTGTATTCCCATAATGCAATATCTAATCTAGTAAACCAATCCAATTTATAAGGATTTATAACTTTTTCTAAAATTCATTTTATTTCACGATTTGATATTTCTGCTAGATCGCTAGATTGAGGATGATAAGTAGTAGAAATTATGTACATAATACCATATTTTTTAATTAACTTCTCAATTCTCTAATTCCTAAAATGAGATCCTCCATCAGTAATAATTACTATTGACATTTCATATCTTGTAAAAATATTTTATTTAAAAACTTAGAAACACTCTGAGCATCACATTTAGTTACAACAATAGCTTCAATTCATTTGGACATAAAATCAATAGCAAGTAATATATATAAATTTCCAAATGAAGGCATAAATGATCCCATAAAATCTATTCCCCACAAAACAAAAATTTCAACTTCTAATGTGTAATTTAGTGGCATTTCAATTCTTCTAGAAATATTTCATACTAGCTAACATCGATCGCATGTTTTAATATAATCATTAACATCTCTAAAAAGAGCAGACCAATAAAATCCAGCTTGCAAAATTTTATATGCACTTCTGTTTGTTCCAAAATGTCCTCCAAATTCAGAATCATGACATCTTTTAATTATTTGTTGAGTTTTTTCATAAGGCACACACATTCTAATAATTAGATCTTTACATTGTTTATATAAATATAAGTCATCCCAAAAATAAAAATTTTGAATCATATATAAATTTCTTTAATTGTTGATTCTTAATATCAGGTGGTAGAATATCACTTACAATATAATTTATTATATCAGCTGTTGACCTCACTTTTGGTTGAGGTTTAGTTTTTCCTCTTTAGTAGCCTAAGGTCTAGCCATATGACTTTCCTATTGACTATTCTTAGAAAACTAGATAAGGAACCATCACCATTAGAAATTCTACACTCTTCTCTACTCAACTTGGAGTTCCACATATTGGTCCTAACTTCTAGCACTTAGTAGGTGGGGTCACTGTGGGGGAAACTCAAAATGAGTGACCCTTAGGACTGTTGGACCATAGGGTTGACCCTGGGTGTTGGTCTAGGGCTAAGACACTCACTTGTAATTACTTGCACTCACAAAAACTCATTACCCTAAACCTAGAACTTCTAGGCTTTGGTCCCTTGATACTTTGGGGAGGTTCCTGTAGTTGGTTCCCTAAACCCATTAGCCCTGGCCTAGGGTTTAGCTAAGACCACTACATAGAGGAGCCAAAATGGGGTTTTCATTGGTCCATGGCTTATTGATGGCGCTTGGCACTCCAACTCTACCACAACTCTACCAAGATACCCAACCTACCCTTTTGCCCATAAATTCTCCCAAATTACCTAGATACCATTGGGACCCCAAATTTGGCCAAAATCTCCAAATCTAGCCAAAATACCCAACCTGACTCAAAAATCATCTCAAACACTTGGAAAACACCCAAACTACCCAAAATCCCTAAATTGACCAAATTACCAAAATACCCCTCTTTAGCCCAAAATTCCAAAAATTCCCAAAACCTCCCAAATATTCCCAATTTCATTTTTCTCGACTATCACATGACCCAATTTTGCCAATTTGACCATCTTTGATCAAAACCCCCAAATTGCCCTTTAAAGGCCCATATTTTCCCTAAATTACCTCAAATGTCTAGCCAATTGGACTCAATTTACCCCAATTTCAATTCTAAACTCAAATTCACCCTTAATATGACCAATCTAGACCAAATCTAAGCTCAATTGATCCATGATTTGAACCCAATTTTGATTTAAACCAAAAACCCAATTTTGGCCCTATGACTTGGTTCCACCAAATTGAACCCATAACCCACTCAATTGGCCACAATTTGTGTTAAAAAACCTTCATAACATCCCCATACATCAAAATTGACCTTTAATTGGCCTTGGTGAGACTTCAAATTCATTTGATTTCAACCTAAGTCCAAAAAGCCCCAAATTTGCCCCAAATTGTCCATGTCTCAAAAACTCACCAAATTGAGGGCCTTAACCCAAACATTTCCACTCTATCCCTTCATGAAAAATATTTAAAACATCTCCCTTGATCATTTGAACAATTCAATTTGGACTTAGCCCAAGGATAGCCCAACCTAGACCCATGTCTAGCCCAACATACCCAAAATTGACCAAATTCCAAAAATCCCTCAAATTGACCTACCAATTAAACTCAAAATCACTTCAACCCTTCACCAAAAACCTTCATTACAATCATCTACACAATGTTGATCAATTAATTAAGCAAATTGACATGGCTAACCTAGCCTAAACCTAAACTTTTTTCACTTGATCCCACATTGAACCTATGCATTAAAGATGGCCTAACTACCCCAAAGTTACTAAATTAACTCCACCTCAACCATTAGTTAGACCCTAAGACTGAGCCAAAACCCATCTAACCACCTAAACTAAGCCATGGACAAAAAGTTCCCAAAATTAAGGGATTTTATTTCTAAAAATGCACATGCTTAAGATACCCTTACCAAAATTAAACCTCATTGCATTAAGTTCCTTTGACAGATTCCTCTAGATGCCCTGAGCACCTAGCCACCTCCCCCTGCCATGGCCGACCAACCTAGTCATCGGAGAAGCTCAAAAACAAGAGCCACCCCCATGGATGTTCACCCAAATTAAACCTAGAGGCCAGCTCAGCCAAACCAAATTATAGAGCTCCTCTGCCTTCCACTTAAGCACCACAATGTAACCAAACATTTGCCTTGAGAGCTACCCTATGGTCATTTTGTTAAAAACTCACCTCCACGACCATGGGACGTGTGCTGAAAATTTCATAGAAAGAACCCACCAAACTTCTCACAGAGCTTCTCTGAGATCCCCTCAGTGCAATCCAACCCTCTTCCCCCACTGAATTCCACCGTGGAAGCTCAATTTCGAGCTCAAACCTCTACCAAAAACTAGGACAGAGCTCATTACACTTCCACAGTCCACCAAACTTCAATTACTTGTGCCCACACCTTCACAACCGATAAAAAAGCCAAAGCCCCATAAAATCCCCCTCTAAATAGCCTCTACAATAGCTCTAGACCAACACCCAAATCCTACCGTGATTGAAATCATATCTAGGCCTAACATCAAAATCGGAGACTCAATCCCTAGCCTCTTTAGATCATAACAAACATGCCGAGACCCTCTGATCAAAGCTTCACTTCTCAAAGCAAAGGTATAAAAATTCTCTTCCTCCTGAGCCGATTTTGATTCTCCATTTAATTAGGCTTAATTTAATTACATGATTACTGTATGGATGTGTTTGTCTCACTTAGACGAGTCCATAAGATCAAACCTGAAGTGATTTTGTTGAGTTTAGGTCAAGATCTTAAGGTTTTAGTGTGGATGTCACAGGATCACTCTATCGGGGACGATGGCGGGGAGCCGTTTGATCAAGTGTGTATCGAATGGACGGAGGAGATCAAGCCAGAAAATGCTTCGGAACATAAAATGCGAGTCGAGTCAGCAGCTACCTGGATGACGACGTCCAACCAGAGCGCGCCACACGTGCCTTCGGAGCTCCCTAGGATCTAGTCAGCACACGCTATTTGAATAGATAAATAGAGATTTTCCCTATTTAGTTAAATACTCCTAAATTAAAAAATTCATATCTTAGTGTAGAAAAATCAAAAAAATAAAATAAAAATACCCACTTGCTCAGTGAACAGAGGAGAATAATGTGAAAATAATTTTATGTCCATTTGATGCATAGTTTATTTTTAATTATTTGAACACTGATTTAAATGTTTTGATTCTCCATGAATGTAGGAACATTATCATGAATTGAAATTTTAGCATTTTGTTGTCTTAGTCTTAGGGAACATTCTCTGATTTTTCCAAAGTCAAAGAAGGTTCATAGACAGAGATCCATATTTTTCAAGTTTGTGACTTTTATTTGCATAAATTAATCATGATAATTAGCGTGTTGATTAGAAAATTATAAGAAAATTTTGGAAGGTCTACCATGACCAAAGGAACTTTTGGAAATAATTTCATGGGTCAAGTCATTTAAAATGTACTTATTTTTTATAAACTCTAAATCATTAAGAAAATTAATTTTGAAAGATATAAGCATTTAAATGACTTGATTTTTTATCTCCACTATTATTTATGATCCAGAAAACTCACCAAAAAAATTTCATAGTATTTTGAGTTCAATTGATAACTTAAGTTGATTTTTAAAGATAAATATCATTTAGGCACTTAAATGATTTTTAAAAATAAAAATATAACTCAAAAAATTATAAAAACTTTTTTTGAGTTCTCTAAGAGCAAGGGTATTTTTTAAAAATAAAATGATATTTAAAATAAAAACTTGATTTTAGCTTATTTTAAATATTTAAATTATTAAAAATCCATAAAAATCACAAAAATAATAAAATTCATGGAAATGTTCTAAATTGTTTCCTAAGCACTTAGGAACAATTGAAATATTTTTTCTGGTTTTGTAAATAAAGATATTGAATTATAAAGCTTTAAAATGATTTTTAAAGGCTAAAAATCGATTTTCATTAAGAATAATTCCAATAAATCAAATAAAACTCAGCAAAATATAAAATATTCTCCTCTAAGTTCTCTGATCTCAGAAGGATTTTTCAAAAATATAAAACTTAATTTTCACTTTTTAAAATATTTTATATTTAATAAATACCCAAAACTTAAAATAACTTTTAATATTCAAATAAAATTAAAAAAAAATCATGAATTTCTGTCCAAAGGCCTCTCTTATCTAGGTCTACCTCCAGTAAAAATTTCATGGGATTAGGCTTTAGCTTGGTCAAGTTGGGAATTTTCTTTAGTAAATCTTATTTTTGCATGAAAATAATTATGTAAATTAAATTAAATTTTGAAAAATCACATTTTCTCCTCGATGTCTTAATTGACCTATGAATGAGGTAGGATAAAAATTTCAGTCATTTGAATTGAATTTGACAAATTATAAGGTGTTAGAGCCTTAAGGGCAAATATGTAATTCTGGAGATTTAGCCTTAATTAACATTTAGGCTTAACTCAAAGAGGGAAATGGGAAACCTCTGATCTTAATTTGGATGTTTGAAACACAAAAGGTTAATTGGTAGAAACCAGCCTCACTTTCTTAATTGAAAAAGATAAGCTAATAAATTTCTAAATTATTAAAATTTTGAAGTTTATTAAAATTAAATGATCCTAGACTTAGGGAAATGACTTTTGAAATAAATAAATAATCAATTTAATACCCCTATTTTGATTTTCAAATAAAATTCAAATCATGAATTATGACCACCTAAAGCTTGATCTTTTCAAAACTAATTAAGGCACTCACCTAGGTCTTAAGGGCTTAGTAGTGACTTAGGCTGAATTAAATTTCATTTAAATGGGGATTAGAAAAGTAAACATCATTTAAAATTAAGACATCTTTCAAACACTACAAGCCCAATTATAACCAAAATTTGGTTAAATGTTCCAAGAACACCAACTTGGCTCTTTAAGGGTCTTCACCCACATAATTTTCAAAATTTAATTGCAAATGATAATTACCTAATTCTTAGTGATAATTGAGACATCAATGTTCACTGCGCACTAAGGGTATTTACAGGTTGAATTATTAAGCAACATAATAAGTTTAAAAGAACTCGGGATTTTCCACCAGACAACGAGAGATTAGCACAGACTTGCTTCTTTCTCTAGATCTGTTAGATACCCAGAGATCTACTAAATTTAATATATTTTGCTTGACAACATCATCCTTAATTAAACTCCTAGGGCCCCACCAAGATATGACCTAGGGTTAGATTGGTCGACAAAATTTTACTTCCCTATCTCATATAAACTGCATTAACATGCCTTTTAAATTTCAGGTGGTGGAACGAGAAGACTCTCCAGGTAGGCTTTTACAGTTTTCAACATTGTCTTTCTTGTACTTTCATATTGTGCTTTTATACCCAAAAAATTGCATGCTAAACAACGATGTCACCCTGCATGAAAACTAAAACTATTAGAATAACCACAAAACCAAAAACAAAACAAAAACTAAAATCAACCAAGATAAATTTCACCCCCACAACATTCAAAATATAAAAGAACTTAAAATTTAATCACAAACATCACACAAAACTACAACTTCAACTAAATTAAAACATCTTTATCGGATGATCGGGAATCCCTCGGAGGAGGTAACCTACGATTGTTAACGAGGCTTCCCACAGTCTAAATGAAATTATGAAACTCATTAAGTTGAGTTTAGTAAGTTAATTTGGACTAAGTGAATCCAATAGAAACTAGTGGTGACAGAACGAGGGAACCATAGGATCCTAATCGGTGTCACTCTAATCAACTTTAATATGTCCCCATAAAATTTAAAGAACATCAAACATAGGGCCACCTAATTTAACATGATAACTTGACACACTAGAAAACTCAAACTCATCGCAACAAGGAGCTTGGAGCTAGCATGGTGGGCAGCACGACCATCTTCAACAATAAAACCTGTCTTCCCCAGCTAAATGAATTTTTCTTCCTTAGATTTTAACAACAAAGCCATAGGACTTCGAGGTTGTTTACTTATGCAACATAAATCCTCACCTTATCCCCAAACCTTTGTATAGTCTTGCTATACAATATAAGCCCTAACTCATATTAGGATTCCGAGGTTGTCGTCTGTCAGGACCTAAACCCTCACATCTTCCAGGCTATTTGTGTGATTGTTTCACACAAATGTAAGCCTTAAATAATAAAACTGGCAGGATTAAACACTTAAATATTTCTCCTCAAAATTGAAACCAAACATTAGGATCTCTTAGGAAGTCATTGAGGTTCCCCTCTGAAATCATGACATCCCCTAGTTCTTACTCATTTGGACTCTACAACAAAATGTTCCAAATTTGAACCAACTCCCTTTCACACCTCTATGTTCGATCTCATTGAAAAGTCCTACCATTTTGAACTACTTGAAGATAATATTTCTTGATTTTTATCGAGAGTTTTCCCAAATGACTTTGGTCATTTAAGATGTAATTAACTATAGAGGCTTGCCCTTATAAGAAGCATGTCCGAACCCAGCTTAATATAAACCCTATTTAATTCTTTATATTAAATAAGGGAACTTGTTGACAAATAAAAAGGTTTCACAGACCAAACAGATGTCATATATTCCTTAGTTTATTTGATCGAGCCTCAACCTCAAGTCTTGTGTTTATCCTTTGGGATAGATACAGGATTTGAGGCACAATGCTCTTTCATTTAAACTATGAAAAATATGGGGTCAGTTTGATTTGATATTTTTCTAAAACTAAATATATATATATGTAAATTAAAACATCCTTCCCAAGCTGGCAACGGGATTTCGAGTTCGGTGACCGATAGCTTCTTATGGGCAACTTCAACACAAAATAAGGCCAACAGCTTCTGGCGACTCCGTTGGGGACAAGCTTTTCTCTCCATAAAAATCAAGAAGTATCATCTTCACACCATCATTAATATGTCCATGTCCCTCTTGGACCAAATTACCCTTCTTCCATTGACATACTTTACCCATTTCTATCTTGGGAAAGTATGTTTAACTCCTTGGACTTCAGGACTAGTTGTTCAACCATCTTTGAACAGAGGGGTTCAGAAGGCCATTTAGGACTCTTTAAATTTTCATGTGGGGTCGGATCCCCAATAGACGTGTCGGTGGACTATTTCAACAAGCATTGTCTGCCACTAAATGGGTCCCGTACTGGTTCCTAAAATACTTCACATCTCCCTTCCAAATTTGATTTGCTATTATGCAAATTAAACCAAATCGTGTTGTGCTGCGCGCGCTTTGAAAGTTTCTTATACTAATTAAATTTTACACTTTTTCTTAAATAAGATTGTAAAATAGCCATAAATTAAGACCCACCCGGTCTACAAATCAACCTCTACTTTCAGTGCTTGCAAAAAAAATTACGAGGTTTTATTTGGCCATATAGCTAACTCCAAAAATTTCTATTTTCAAGCCTGCTGCAATGGCTTACACAACGCTGACATTTTCTTGCAACCTGCCAACAAGCCATGAAGCTCGTAACCTCCCTCCTACCATCAAATTTGGAGCCGATTTTGAAGATCTCGAGGTCATTCTCGGGAAAGCCCTGTTTATAGTAATGAAGATCGTTGCACCAGAAATACAGGAACCATCTGCAAGCCTTCCCTACTTGCAAGAAGTCTAAAACTATTGCCGTCGCAACACCCGCCAAACCTGCTAGCCCCACTGCTACTAAGGGAAAATAAGTAATGATTATTGTGGATCCGATTGAGAATAACTGTCCCACCACCAGTGTTTGAAATTGGATCAAGTTCGAGGACTGTGCCGCTGACCTAAACTCAAAAGAGGAACCGTAACAGAAAATTTTGGAGGGCCATTAAAGCTCAGGCTCCCAAGGAGACACCTGTTGAGGAGGAGCCTCATCAAGATGAAGAAGTGTTACCAGAGATTTATCCACTCCTACGAGGGAGTAGATTCCATCCTCTGACAGATACCAATGGATACGAGAATATCCGGAGAATCGCTATCGCATTACCATCACTTCATGGCCACCAAGAGGAGAGAAAGAAGTTCACTCCTATCACTCGAGTTAGTATAGTTTTCAGAAGGCTTGCTACCAAAGAAGGATATTCAGTTAGCAAGTTGCTTGAATGAGTGGGAGATGCAATTTCCCCTTGCATGAAGAAGGAAATTTTGAAGGACGTCAAGTCCGCCAGATAGTCTGACAAGACAACTGGAGTGCCACCTACTCGCATCCCCGTTTGGTTTTATTTAGAGAAAAAAGTTGATACCACAATAATTATTACTGATTATATTGCCACCAAGACCACAGGCCGTTGACCGGTTAAGTTGAGATCAGGTCTGAAAATATTACCCGTCACCCATTATGGAGATATTCCTACAATCCCATAGGCAAAGAAAAGACAATTATCTATCACGGTAGTCAGCCTACACCACGGGGAGCATACTTTCCCTCGACATACTGATGATTCTACTAAGACACTGCGTCCTGAGACATCATCATCAAAAAAGAAAAAGGTATGGGTACCCAAGTTCATCGCATCAATACAGTCCAGTGAGCCCGCAGAACAAAAATAGGAAATGAAACCAGGGGCTGAGATATCTGACATCATCACGACAGTAGCCAGCGAGATGGAGGAGCAAGTAGAGGATGTCCATCAGGGTCCTCCAGATCTTAAAGCGATCAAAGAATCAATAATTGAAGAGAAAGTTGAGAAACTTAGGATCGAGATTTCCGAGTTAGCTTGAGAACATGGAGTTTTCGTCGATAGCGATGATGACAATTTTGGTTACAATGATTACTTGGAGGAAGATTTCATAGATATCCATGTAATTGAAACCAGAGCCACCACATCTGCGCGCAAGGCTTAACCTCACACCAAAGAGAATGCCATAGATGAACTACGTAGGTCTGTTCTCCTAAGGGATGAGCAAGTTAGTCTACTGGAGAAAAGAATAGAATAAATGACCACAACCATGACCGCTATGGCCACTATTTAGGGGCAATCCCAAGTACCACATTTGGCTTCTCCAGAGATCAATCAGGTAGAAATCATACACATCACAGATGAAAGGAGAAAGGTTGCTTCAGCAAAAAGAGATGAGCAACATAGAAAGGAATCTCCATTAGGTGCCATGCCAAAAAAGGAATTCAAGCAAATGGTTGAACAAGTGCGGGACGCCTTAACCTAATATAAGGGTGGTGCATTGGTTTTAAAGGGTAGACCTTACCCTGAGGAATTCGATGTCGTGCCTTTTCTTAAGGGATTTGTAGCCCCAAACTTCAAGATATTCGACGACACTGGAAATCCTAGACAACATATAGCACATTTTCGAGCCAGTTATGGCAACACGAAAAATAGTGAAGCTCTACTCTTCGAGCAGTTCGTCAGCAGCTTGTCAGGAATTGCTTTTGACTGGTACGCTGACTTGCCCAACAGGTCAGTTAAAACATTTTCTGAATTGGAACAACTTTTTGTGAAAAGATTTGCCGGGGCACAACACCATGTGTCTATTAGAGAGTTCATGATGGAAAAGCAAAAGTCTAGGAAAACTTTGGTAGACTATATTTTGAGATGGAGAAAACTTAGAATGAAATGTGAACCTCAGCTACAGGAACATCATGCAATTGAAATTTTACTTAAGAGCATTCATAGGTCAGTAGCTTTCATGCTCAACGGACTCACCATCAAATCCTTCGAGAAGCTACTCATTAAAGCCAGCAGTCTTCAAGAGGAAATTAAGCGCATGGAGCCACATGAAATGGCTAAGGTGACCAGAGTGTTAGAAAAGAAATCAGGAGGAGTAGCAACTGTCGACAAAGGAAAGCAGCCGATAAAAATGTATGTAGAAGAGCATCATCAGTCTTCGTCACAATATTCTCAGAAATAGAATAATCAATCTAACCAGCGACTGCCTCAAGAGTGATCACCTCAAACAAGGGATAAGAAAATATTCCTGTTAGAGTGATGTAAGACGATGTATTCTTTCAAAGATGAAGCTATACCTAAAATATTCAGAAGTCTGATAAAGAAGCCAGAATTCAAACTACCAGATCTAAAGAAGTCTGAAGAGGTGGATAGGAAGAATGAACTGAATTAATGCCCATACCATCGGTTGCTTGGGCAAACTATAGAAAAATGCTTTTTCTTTAAGGATTGGCTCTAGAGGAACCTTAAAGAAGAAAACATAACAATCCCGAAAGATCATTTAAAAGAACCTAAAAAATGTTCCATAAATATGATTTCGGCCAAGCCAATCTCCCCAATCAATCTGTATACTAGAACAGATGGATGGAGTATGACTTGGGATGAACTTAAGAGGGTCCTTAATCAAATACAGAATGCATCAAAACAAGTTTCTACAAATA
>NEWO01001779.1:28221-43801 GCA_003013225.1 Phalaenopsis aphrodite
CCCTAGCTAAACCAATTTTTCTTCCTTTGATTTAAACAACAAAGCCATAGGACTTCGAGGTTTCTTGCTTGTGCAATGTAAATCCTCACCTTATCTTTAGGCCTTTGTATAGCCCTGCTATACAATA
Organism: Phalaenopsis aphrodite; assembly: GCA_003013225.1. NCBI lineage: Eukaryota > Viridiplantae > Streptophyta > Magnoliopsida > Asparagales > Orchidaceae > Phalaenopsis > Phalaenopsis aphrodite. The sequence goes on from NEWO01001779.1 coordinate 28,349, forward strand.
TAAGCCTTAACTCATCTTAGGATTTTGAGGTTGTCGTCTGTCACGACCTAAACCCTCACATATTCTAGGCTATTTGTGTTATAGTTTCACGTGAATGTAAGCCCTAACTAATAAAATTGGTAGGATGAAACACCTAAATATTTCTCCTCAAAACTGAAACCAAACATTAGGATAGCTTGGGAAGTCACCGAGGTTCCCCTCTGGATCCATGACATCCCCAAGTTCTTACTCCTTTGGACTCTACAACAAAATGTTCCAAATTTGAACCAATCCTCTTTCACACCTCTACGTCCGATCTCATTGAAATGTTCTTCCATTTTTAACTACTTGAAGATAATATTTCCTAATTTTTATTGAGAGCTTTCTTAAATGACTTTGTTCATTTAAGATGTAATTAACTATAGGAGCTTGCCTGATAGGAAGCATGTCTGAACCCAGCTTAATATAAACCCTATTTAATTCTTTATATTAAATAGGGAACTTGTCGGCAAATACAAAGGTTTCGCAGACCAAATAGATGTCATATATCCCTTAGTTTATTTGATCGAGCCTCATCCTCAAGTCTTATGTTTATCATCCGGGATAGATACAAGATTTGAAGTACAATGCTCTTTCATTTAAACTATGAAAAATATGGTGTCAATTTGATTTCATATTTTTCTAAAAATAAATATATATATATATATATATGTAAATTAAAACGTCCTTCTGAAGCCGGCGTCGGGATTTCGATTCCGGTGATCGACAGCTTCTTACGGGCAACTCCAACACAAAATAACACTGACATCAGCATACCATGATATATTCATTTCATCAATACTATATATTTGTTCATTAGGTAAATTTTCTAAAATTTCATTTACAAAATTAGTTAATATGTTTCTTAGACTAGACAAATTATCAGCTATTTGATTGTCATTTCCCTTTATATCAACTACAATAAAATCAAACTCTTGCAATAGAAGTATCTATCTAATCAATCTTGGTTTAGCATCCTTCTTTTGCATTAAGTATTTGATAGCAAAATGATCTGAATGCACTATACATTTGGTTCAAATCAAGTAAGGTCTAAATTTATGAAAGACATAAACAATAACTAATAACTCTCTTTAAGTAGTAGTGTAATTAATTTGAGCATCATTTACAGTTTTGCTATCATAATATATTACTTTAAAAAGTTTTTTGTGCCTTTGTCCTAAAACAACTTCAATAGCATAATCACTAGCATTGCACATTATTTCAAATGGTTTCTCCCAATCAGGTGGGGCTATTATAGGTGCAGTGATTAATTTTTCTTTCAATAATTTAAATACTTTTATGCATTCCTCATTAAAATCAAATTTCGTAACTTTTTTTTTTTAAGTTGGCATAATGGCTTAGTTATTTTTGAAATTTTTTTATGTAACTCCTGTAGAAACCAGCATGTCTTAGAAAACTTCTTACCCTTCTAACCGTAGTAGGAGGTGGTAATTTTTCAATAACTTGAACTTTTGCAGAATGTACTTCCATGTCATTTTCAAAAATAATATGCTTAAGTACAATTCCTCCTGCAACCATAAATTGACATTTTTCCCAATTTAGTACTCGGTTGTTTTTTTTTACATAATTTCATAACTCTTTCTATATTATTTAAAAATAATTCAAATGAATTCCTGATATAGAGAAATCATTCATAAATACTTCCATTTGATGTTCAATCAAAACTAAATATTGACATCATACATCTCTGAAATGTCGCAGGTGCATTGTATAGTTCAAAAGACATTCTACGAAAAGAAAATGTTCCATAAGAGCTTGTAACTGTTGTCTTCTCTTGATCCTCAGGAGGAATTGAAATTTGATGATAACAGGTATATCCATTTAAAAGGCAGTAATATTTGTTTCGAGCCAATCTATCCAACATTTGGTCTAGAAAGGGTAAAGGAAAGTGATATTTCCTGCTGGTCATGTTTAATTTTCTATAATCTATACAAATTTGCCAACCAGTAACTTGTCTTATTGGAACGGGCACTCCTTTCTTGGGAACACAGTGAATTGGGCTCACCCAAGAACTATCTGAAATAGGATATATAATTCCAGAATCTAACCTTTTTTAGATTTCTTTTTAAAAACTTCTTTCATTATTGTGTTTAATCTCCTCTAAGGATCTGCTTTAGGTTCGTATTAATCATTTAATAGAATTCTGTGCATACAAATTGAATGACTAATTCCTTTAATATCTGCTAAAGTCCATCCAAAAGACTTTTTTATATCTTTTCAACCTTTCTATTAATTATTGTTCTTGAATTTCATATAACTCAGAAGATACAATAACAAGCAATGTAGATGAATCTCCTAAAAACACATATTTTAAATGGGCAAGTAATACTTTTAGTTCAAGCTAAGGTGGTTAATACTTGAAGGAATAAGATTTTTATTATCATTTTCCAAAAAATCAAAGTTTCAAATTTATCCTGAGTATAATCTAAATTTTCTTCTTTTATTTCATCCTCATTCTCACTAAAATCTTCTTGCCTTAATTTTTCTTCAAATTCTTTCTTAGATTGCTCATTACTCAAATAATTAGTAACTTCCATCCTAAGACATTCATTGTCTTTTTCCATTGCATGATATTTCATAGCTTTTGCAATATTAAATGTTACATCTTGATCATTAACTCTCATTATTAATTCTCTTTTTTGCACATCTATCACAGCTCTCCCTATTCAAGAAATGGTCTCCCCAAGATAATATGAGTTTCTTTATCTTCCTCCATATCTAATACTATAAATTCAATAGGAAAGATTACTTTATCCACTTTTAATAATACATCGTCTATAACTCCTTGAGGATAGTTTATTGATCGATAAACTAACTGAAGAGTTACAGTAGTAGGGGAAATCTCTGCTAAATATAAATATTTAAAATTGATAGAGGCATAAGATTGATACTCGCTCCTAAATCACATAAGGTTTTTCCATAAAACTTTTCACTAATTCCACAAGGTATAGTAAAACTACCAGGATCTTTTAACTTTTTAGGAAGTTTTTTCTGAATAATAGCACTACACTCTTCAGGAAGTACAACAGTCTCATGATCTGCAAACTTTCTTTCTTGTTTAGTACATCTTTAAAAAATTTCACATAACTTGGCATTTGTTCCAAAACTTCAATGAAATGAATGTTTATCATTAACTTTTTAAGGATTTCCAAAAATTTTGTAAATTATATTTCTTTATTCTTCTGCTTTAATCGTTGAGGAAATGGAGGTAATGGTTTTCCTAAGGGAACTTGTGTTTTTTCATTTTCATTATGGTCACTTTCCATCTCTTCATTCTCCTCATCAACTTCAATTTCTCTTTGGATTTCTGTTTCAACTTCTTTTTCACTTTGTAATTGAATAGCTTTAATTTGCTCCTTATTTTGATCTTTATGATTAACTTCCACAGTACTTGAAAGATTTCCTGAAGGTCTGTTACTAAGTGCAGTAGCAATAAGTTCAAATTGATTTTCAATATTTCTAATAACAGCCCCTTGATTTTGTATTTGATTTTCCATATTCAACATTACTTCTTCCATCGTCAACTTCTTTTTCTTAACTTATGGGTTAGGGTTAGAGTTAAATCATAAAATCAAGATATGATGCATCAAAAAGTTTTGACATTAGTGATCCACCTACAACAACATCTATAATAGATCTAAGTGATCCTACTAATCCATTGTAAGAAGTTTGAATTATTAACCAATCCGGTAAAGCATGGTGTGGGCATTTTCTAAGGAGATCCTTAAATATTTTCCAAGCTTCATATATTGATTCCCCTTCAAACTGACAAAAAGATGTAATATCATTTCTAAGCTTAACGGTTTTTTAGGGTGGAAAATATTTAGCCAAGAATTTTTGTGATAGTTCTCCTCAAGTTCTGATAGATTCATGTGATAATGAATTTAACACAGCTTTAGCTTTATCCATTAATGAAAAAGGAAAAATTATAAGCCTAACAGCATCATTATACACTCCATCATACTTAAAAGTAGCACAAATTTTGGGAAAACTAGCAAGATATAAGTTTGGATCTTTATTAGGTGTTCCTTCAAACTATTTATTTTATACCATTTGGATAATAACAGGTTTATGCTCAAATGAATTAGCAGCAACATCAGGATTTTGAATAGTTAAATGAAGTTCATCTGCTGTTGGATTAGCATAATCTTTTAAAAGTTTTTGTCGATTTTCATTTATTTGATTATCTAAGTTATTCGCCATTTCGTTCAATTTTTTAACTTATTTTTTTTTATTTTTAAAATTTTCTAATAGTAAGTTCTAACTTCGAATCGTAAGGTACTAAACCTTCAGATCAAATATTTTGCATAAACAAGTATAATAAGCAAAGAAAAATTTCTTTAAAATACTCTTAAATATATAGTTATATATATTTTTTAGATTTTTGATCTTATATATATATTTTGATATTTTGTATTTTTTCTCTAAATTTCCTAATTTACTAACTCTATTTAATTTACTGTTACCTTCCCCAGCAACGACGCCAAAAACTTGATACCAGTTGAATATAGTTGTGTAAAATTTATAAAGTTGACTCTGCTTTTCAACGGTGCTAAAAATTTAATGTTTTATTTTATGAATAATAACGTTAAGCACTTACTGTTGTGATTCTATGCAAGTATACGTATCGTTATCAAGTAATATAAAACTTTCTATTTAAGTCCAAAATATCAATCCCACGAGGAAGGTTTAAATTTTGAGACAATAAATTAACTAGAAAATTCACAGAAATAAAACAAAATTACTGTCAATAATTTTGAATGTTTGAGATACTATCAATACTAAATTATTAAATATTAGTAAAGTTTAAATGAAGAGTTTTAATTAGTAACTACTAAACTATGTTTGTGTGATGGAGTTTTCTAATATAAAAAAACATCTTTCCCATTACATTAAGTTTTTGTTGAAATGAGATGAGATAAATGATTTAAATTTATATTATTTCAAATAGAAGCAATTTTAATTCTCTACCCTTATTCAGTGTTATAGAAAATCATTGGCTAATCTTAGGTTTAGTCTCTAAATCCGTGACTAGGCTAGAAGGATACTGACTTCCACTTCCCTTCCCCTAAAGGCTAACTCTCGCTTTAGTAATCAAACATAAAGATCCCATTGAGAATTTTAGTTTGACACCCTAAAAATGTCCAATTCTACACCCAACAATGCATATTTTCATATTTATTTGCACTTAATTCCATGAACGAAATACTCCTTCATGGACTTAAATTTGATTCTCACTCTGTTGTAGAACTCATACTCCATTTCTCGGATCATATGTTTCACAACATTTTTTAACAATTCAATATGTCAGATCAAAAAGTAAATTAAGAGTGGAGTTGAAAAACCATCACAATTTATTTTATATTCTAACATTGACACATCCAAACTATCTCTTCATTTCACAATATCTCAAAGTAGGGAGAAAGATAAAGGGAACGACTCAGACTTCATGAGAAAGATACAACAAAATACAAATTTCATATATAAAAGGAAGTTCATACAAAAATAATAAACAAATAACATTTATCTGAAACTATTTCTCAAAGGAAATCCTTTATAGCCTCTCTTAGGAAATGTAGGAAGAAGAATTCTCTCACTTCTCTTCCTCTCCAATACCTTTTAGAGAAGAATTCACACTTAAACTCACCATAAAAACTCAAAACTATAATGAAAATAAATGACGAAAGGTGTGATATTGTGTGGAAGGATGTAAGGTGGCAAGGAGGAGCACGAAGAGGTGCGAAGGGGGCTCTTTTCTGATCAATTCTGGCTCAAAATAGAGCCTAGGGTCGGTTCTCCAATAGGTGCATCAAAAAACTCTTCAAAAAACGTCCAAATTTGTTGAATCTTCTAGAAACAGGGATTGCACGACCATCTAATTAAATCTGTCTTCTCTGTCAAACAGCGCCGTAGGCGCTGAAATTTTTTTCAAAATCTTCATTTTGACTCCAAATTTTATTCTTTTTGCTTCTATTTTGCTCTAAGTCCTAAAAATTAACAACTTGCAATAAAACCTAAAAAAAAATATCTTCCATTAAAGTGCAATATCATTAAAAATAAGTCTAAAATATGGGTATAAAATTGCATATTTTTTGGTGTATCATTAATTCATGAGAAAAAATAATGTATCCATCTATAACATCATGTATACCACTATCCATACCAACATTTGTTCATCCATTTTTTTAATGCAAGATAACACTTTTAGAAAATAAATTTTCAAACAAGGAAGGCACATAACATCATGCTCCATTATTTCTCACATCAAAGGACTAAAAGTTATGATTAATATATGAGAAAAATTAATATCCATATGTATCACCCTCTATACCACCATTTTTCTAAGAGTTGATAACATTTTTGTCTTAACATTTTTTAATCAAAATGGGTGCATAACATCATAATCAATTGTTTCTAACATGAGAGAAGAAAAAGATAAATTTAAAGCATGATAAAAAATAATAAATCGATATGCATCTCCATATATACCATCATTTTTGTATAATATGATGACCTTTCTAGAATGATAATTTTCAATAAAAGTAGGTCAATAATGTCATAAGCAATTTATTCTCACATCGGAGTAAAAGATATGATTAATGCATGAGAGAAAAATAATATATCCATTTGTATCACCATCTATACCACCATTTATAACATCATTTTTCTAAAAAATGATAACACTTAAAAAGGAAAAACATTTATATAAAGAAGGCACATAACATCATAATCTATTATTTCTCATATTGAATGAGTAGAAGATAAAGTTAATGCATGAGAAAAAAATACATCCATCTATATCACCATTTTTCTAAGACATGAAAATACACTTATAACAATAATTTTCAAATAAATAAAGATGCATAATATTATAATCTATTTTTGTTTTGACATTTAAGGAGCAGAAGATATGGTAAATGCATGAGAAAAAAATTCATCTGTATCATAGTTTTTCTAATACATGAAAATACTTTTATAACAATAATTTCCAATTAAAGTATGCACAAAATATCATAATCAACTGTTTTTCACATCAAAAGTGTAGAAGATATGATACACGAAAAAAAAAATGCATCCATCTGTACCACTATTTATGCTACCATTTTTTTAGAACATGATAACTCTTTTATAACAATGATTTTTTAAAAAAGAAGACCCAACATAAGTTTTATGCATGGGAAAAAATTCAATATATTCATTTTTATCACCATCTATGCCACCATCTATACAACCATTTTTCTAAAGCATACTCTTTTATAATAGTAATTTTCGAACATGGAGGAGGCATACATCATGATATATTGTTTGTCTCATTTGAAGAGTAGAAGATGAGATTTAAAAATTCTAGAAAAGTAATTTTCAAATAAAGAAGGTGCATGGTGACTCGACTCACAATTATGCAATTATTTTAATCTTTGAATGATGGCCAAAAACTTGACCATGCAATAGCTAGTGTTAANTAAAGAAGGTGCATGGTGACTCGACTCACAATTATGCAATTATTTTAATCTTTGAATGATGGCCAAAAACTTGACCATGCAATAGCTAGTGTTAATATGTAATTAAATTGAATAATGACTTACACACTCGGGATATTATGCAAGTAAACGTATTGTTTCAAGTAATATAGATTTTTCTTTAAAAAAATTAGTATCAAACCCATAGGAATAAGGAAATTAATATGGTAACTTAGAAATATTTCTACTTAAACAGTAAACTAAATTTGCAGGAGAATAATATTGAACTATTTGTAGAAGTTTGTAATTAAAGTTGCAACTTTTAAATAAAAATAAAAGTAGATGCAAAGTTTCTGAATTAAAGATTGTGTAAAAAAGTACAATTATAATAGAAAGTCTTTCTTCTTGCAAAGAAATTGCAATCAGTGTAGGAATCAAATGCTTAAAGATAAAAATAAGGTATTGTGACAAATAGGAGCATACATATTCATTACCTTTTTCTGAGTGCATAAAAAAACATTAGCTAATCTTAAATTAAGTTCCCGATTGTATGGTAGTGCTGAGTAAATTCTAGCCTGTCACTTCCAGATTACCCACTGTGCACTCTCTATAGGACCTACCAGAGACTCAGGTTCTCAACTAAGATCAAATTAATAAAGGTTCTAGCCCGTCACTCTAAAATTATTAATTCTACGCCCATCAAAACTTTTCTCCTTATCTATTTGCACTACCCCTTAGATTTGGCATCTTCTTTCTCTAAGGTTTAGTGTGGTAATCACATGTTGGTGAAATCATAGCCCTTCCGGGTCATTATGTTTCGCAATGAATTTTAACATCATAAATGACCAGTTTACAAAGTAAATGAAGAACAAGTGAATATACCATCACAAATTGTTGAATAAAAGAATCCTTCAAACCATTATATTTCCACACATGATTACTTCTTATTGCAAGGAGAAAGAAAGGAAAACTAATCATAAATCATGCGGATAACAAAACAAAATATTATGTATATTTAAAACCAGTTTATAAGATAAATCTTAAACAAAAGTACAAATACTTATCTCAAACTCTTCCCCAAGCAATCCTCTGAAGTTTTTGGACCGAACTTGACTCCACAAGACTAAACAAACACTCACAATTAACAAACTCTCACTATTGTGGCATAACCTACCCAAAAATGATTTTTTTCTTCCCTTGGACATGTAGAAATATCTTATATATGTAGAGCTTTAAAAATAACTAAGAGTCACTTAAGGCACCTTTTCAAAATTTGTTGAAATTCAATGTTTCTTGGCCTAATCATTCCTGGTGCCTAGGAGCCAGCCATCTAGACTCCCTGGTGCCAAGGCGTCAGGTCACCTTTATTGCCTTTTGGCTTGATTTGACCCATTTTTGCCCCATTTTTTATTTTTTTTCTCTTAGACTCCATTTCTTGTACTTGAAATAAAAAACAAACAAAATACCTTTCATTAAAGCACAATAACCTTAAAAATAAGCATGAAATACACATATAAAAATAGGTAATTTTAAGGCATGTTGATTTCTCCAAACTTAAACATTACTTATCCTCAAGTAACTCTTGTATTAGTTAAACTAAATATAATAACTTATGGTAGTGAGTTTCACTTAAAGAATCTTATAGTTTTATCTCATAAATGTGATAGAAAAACTTTTAGAAAAGTTTTCAATAACTCAGATTAAAACTAAAATATAAGAATATTCAGTAATCAAGTTATGAATTTAGATTTCTATTCATTTATCTAATTTGTTACACTAAGGCATTTTTGAAGAATTAAAACAAAAGAATTATATGAGAACTCTACTAGTAAGGAGACTAATACTTTTAAGATTAAGTTTAGAAATGTAAATAGGTTTTTTCATTAAGATAATTCAAATGAAGCCAATTTTTAATTAGGCATCTCATTAAGCTTCTCCTCACATGTTTTTCATTTTTTGCTCTTCTTTTTTTCTTTGATTTTGCTTTTCTTTTTCATTAGGATCATTTTCAATCCTTTCTTTTCTTTTCTTTTTATGTGAGTATTACTATATCTAAATAGCCTTTAATAATTTTTAACTTCACCATCTTCTTCCTAAGGTTAAAAAATTTTCACATTTCCTTAAAAAAGTGTATTAGTGTAGTAAGGATTTTTCATAATGTTGTTAAACTCAATTTTGTTAAGGTCTAGTGTTTTTTCCTTAGAAGCTTAAGATCTAGCTATAGGACTTTTTTGTTGACTATCTTAGAGGACTAGTAATGAAAATCTACCCCATTATAAATTTTAAACACTTCTATGCTCTTCTTGGAGTTCCACATGCTTGGTTATAACCTCTAGCACCTAGTAGGATGGAACTAGCAAGGGGGAGCTCAAGAAGAGTCCACATACAATTGTATGCTCTTAGGGTTAGCCCTAGGTGGTGTGGTCTTGGTCATTCTTACACACACATAATGGAACCCCTCACTTTCACCTTCAACCTAAATCCTAAACCAAACATGCTTAGCCTGGTTCCCCACTATTTTGGAAACTCATGTGGGTGGTCCTCCAAACCCTTAGCCTTTGGCCAGGACGGCTAGGACTAACACATGGAGGATGTAAAATAGAGATTACCTTGGTCTTATGGCAACAAAAAGGGTAATTTTGTGATTAGCCTTTTCATTGAATTCTAATTCCACCAAAACTCCAATTTTGGCTTTTTAGCTATAAAATTTTTTATAATTACCAAAATTTTCCTAAAACCCTTTTTTTCCAAAATTGCGCAAATTACTAATTTTTTCTCCAAAATTCATATCAAACTACTTAAATTTCCCAAAATTCCTAAAATTTCTAAAAGAACCCTAAAATTGCAAAAATTACCAAAATGCCCTTCATGTCCAAAAAAATCCTAAAACCTCCCAAATAATTCCAAACCTCCTCTAAAACAATCTTAACCACCCATTGGGTTTGATTTAACCAAATTGATCAATTTTGTCAAAAATCCCAATTTTATCCCTAAAGGTCCAAATTCCCCAAATCCATCCCAATTTCCACCAAATTTACTCCAATCTCACTCAATTTCAAACCCAAAATTAACATCAACATGTCCAATCTCAATCTACACCAATTTGGAGCCTAATTGAACTAATCTCCAAACCCTAATTTCAATCTTGAGCCAAAATCCCTAATTTGACCATGCCTTTAAAATCCACCAAACTCAACCTCATAACCCTTCCAATTACCTCATTTTTGAATCCTATACTCTTCATAACACTCCCCTTGACCAATTTGAACCCTCAATTCGCCTAAACCCAAAGCCAAACCTAACCCAAATCCAATTCAAATCAAAATAAATAACTTTGCCCGAAAATTTAAATCTCACCAAGTAAACCTTCATAACCTCTTAATTTCCACCCAATTAACTTCCAAATACCTCACGAAAATGTTCTACATCAAATTAAGAAATCAATTGACCTAAATCCAAACTCTGGCTAAGCCCACACCAAAGTTAAAGATAAATCTCAAGTGTTGAACCCAAACCCTAAATTCACTTCAAGCCATATGGTCAAGCACAACCTTGGCCTCCACAACCACAATTTGAACTCTAAGAACCAGCCTAGATCCATCTATCCCACCATAGTGGTGCCATGGACCAAGGGTCCCTAGATTTGGGGGATCGCTTCCCATTTTTGGCCAAATGACTTAAACTTGTCATAACAAGATTTAACCGCCATCTTGATGACAATTAAACCTCCCTCTGGCTTCCCTACACCCCTCAAAACCGAGAAAGCTCCCTCATGGACCAAACCTAATTTGCACCCATCCAATGTGGTTCGTGACACACCTAAAAATTAGCTATCTTTATAAATACATTTTAAGCTTATTTTTAATGATATTACACTTTAAAGGAATGTATTTTTTATATTTTTGTTTGGTACAAAAAATTGAAATTTGGAGAAAATGAAGAAAAAACGGTGCAATTTGGAGCTAAAACAAACATTTTAAGCTTATTTTTAATGATATTATACTTTAAAGGAAGGTATTCTGCATGTTTTTGGTTTGGTACAAAAAATGGAGTTTTGGAGAAAATGAAGCAAAAACTGTGCAATTTGGAGCCAAAACAAGCAAGGAAGAAAATTTTGGCCTAACACATTTTAATATCTTTCTACGCTTAATCTTCTTTACATTTATCACATATTTTTGAATGAAATTATACTTTTAAGAAAGATTATTTTCATGCTTATCTTGTAGGTATATAAATTTAGAGTGAAATAGAGCTGAAACGGGGCGAAACAAAGCTAAACAGAGTGAAACGGTGAAGTTGCCTACAAAGGGGCACCTAAGTGCCAGAATACAGAGAAGACTTCGCCTAGATGCCCGAAACTAGTGCCCAGATGCCTAAGACTGTCACCCAAGCACCCAAAACTGGCTGTCAGGCATTCGAGTCGATTATTTTGATGGGTTTTGGGCGATTTTGGGCCATTCTGGGATGTTCTAGAAGATTCCAAGCAACTTGCACACCCCATGAAATGTTTCAATGAATATGGACACTTGAAAAGGCTCTTGGATGAAGAGATGTGTCTGTTGGAGTGAAGAGGTGTGTCACTTAGAATGAAAAGGTGTGTATTTAGAAAAAGGAGGTGTTTGGTTTCTCTTTAAAATAGGAGGGCTAGCGCCTCTCATGAGAGGGGAGTTTAGGTGAGATTTGGAGAGGAGTTAGGTGCCTCTTCAAAGTGGTGTGTGAGTGTGTGTAAGAGGTGAAGTCTCTTGTGGATTATTAGTGGCTTTTGGAGCGTTGGAAAAAGTGTAAGTTTTGTTATTTACTTTGCAAGGATGACATGAATCTTCTGTAAAGATAAGTATTGGACTCTTTTTTTATTTGCTTTGAATTATTGCAAAAATTTGTGTTTTTCAATGTCATTGGCAATGAAGAATTGATACACAAAAATAATATACTATTTCAAGTACCCTTTTTATGCTTATTTTTGGTGATATTATACTTTAAAGAGAAGGTATTTTTGTGTTTTTGTTGCAGGTATACCATTTTTAGGTATTTGGAGCAAAAATGACGAATGACACAAAATTTGGAGCCAGAATAGCCAATTTTGGGGTTTGACGCATGATGCATCAGATCGGCGCATGATGCGTCAGATGTAACATTTTCAAATTAAGGCAGTTCAAGACAAATTTAGCATGAATTATCAAGTGACACTTGTTCTAAACATCCCGTCGAGTGATTCAATGCATCTAAACACTTTGGAAGGTTCTAATTTGAAGGGATTTGACTCTTGGATCAAAGAGGCACATCTTTTGAATTCAAAGGTTTGACTTTTGAATTTTAGAGGGAAATTGAAATTCTTTTCAGAGGAGGCAACCCAAAATAAAATCAAGTTGGAGAAGAACTTCAAGAGGGGGTGAAAAAAGATAGGTGGCATGAGAACCAAGAGGGAGAAATACAGAGAGAAAGTTAAGGGATTTGAGATTTTCTTCTAGGGTTGTAAGAGTAGAGGGAATGTGAGAGATTTCTTCTTCATTACACTTCTAAGAGAGAATTGAGAGTGCTTGTAAAGAGAGAAAGGCTTAGAGAGAACTTATAGGAATTTTCTTGGGAAAGATTGTGAGAAAAATTGTATTTTTCATTTCTTTTGTTTGTAAACTTGTTTTTATATATGAAGTCCATGTTTTATCGTATCCTTCTCATGAATTCTGAGTAGTCTTTTTTATCCTTCTCCCTACTTTGAAGAAATGGTTTTGTGAAGAATTGATTTTGTTTTCTACGGTTTTAAATGTCGATAATTTGTGATGATTTGAATACTGATCTTCATTTACTTTTTAATCTAGCCAATTGAATTGTTAAAGTGTGTTGAGAAACTTATGTTATAAAAAGGGAATATGATTTCTACTACAAAAAGATAATCACATTTGGTTTCATGAGAGAGGGTGTCATCCATGGGATTGGGTTCAAATAAATAAAGAAATATAATTTGTTGGATGTAGAATTGGAAGATTTTTAGGTGACAAATTAAAATCCCTAATTTGGTTCAGTTGATTAGAAACTAATGTGAGCATGTCAGCCCTCAAGTTAGTGAGTAGTGGGAGCTCTAGAGTGACAGCCGGTATCCTCCCAGCCTAACCATGGATTCAAGGATCAAACTCTGAATTAGTCAATGTTCTTTATAGTGCTCAGAGGAGGGTAGAGAATATGATTGTTCCTATTTGGCACAAAACAGTTTTTAAATATATTTTTCAAATGATTTCAATTTCTTCACAGCCATATTTTCATTGTAAAGGGGAAGGTTGTTTTCTCATACTTTAACTTTTCATCAACAAAAACCATTACTTTATTTCAGTAATTTTACATTTGAAAGTTTAGCATCTAGTTTAACTTAACTGTTGTAGTTGTACATCTGCATATTTAGTAGTATTTCACTTAGTAGTTTAAATTCAAACTTTGTACTTTACTTTGTTTTTATTTTTATTTTAATTTAAGAATATAATATTATTAGCTAGCTTATATATATTTCCAGCTACCCTGTGGGATCGATATCTAGGACTCCATTAGAGCTCTGTATTACTTGAAATATATGTATACTTGTGTTATATGTAGAAGGGAATTAGGAGTTTAAAAGAAGTTTTAAAGATAAATTATTTTTGTAAAAGTTACATTATTGTTTGGGTTACATTGCATATTTATTGTTAATTTAATCCCAAGTTTATGTGCATCAATTTTTTTGGCGTTGTTGCCGGAGAAGTAACGGAAAGTATTAGTTATTTTATTTATTTTAAAAACATATAAAAAAGAGTATTTATGGTTTAGTTTGAACATTTTCTTATTTAAGTGTGTTGCTTATTTTTAATTACTTATTTTATTTTTTTTATGCATAGTATAAGATTTGAAAACTTTGTACCTTACGATTATGAATTAGAAAGAACTGTTAGAAAATTTTAAAAACAACAAAAAGGGAAAAGTTATTCCAGCAAAATGGCACGCAACTTAAGTGATGTTGGAAATGAAAATGAGCATCATCAGAGACCTTTAAGAGATTATGTTAATCCTACAACAGATGAAATTCATTTGAGTATACAAAACCCTACTGCAGTTGCCAATTCATTTGAGCTTGAACCTGCTATTATCCAAATTGTACAAAACAATCAGTTTGGGGGAACACCAACTGAAGATCCCAATTTACACCTTGCTAGTTTTCTAGAATTGTATGTCACATTTAAATATGATGAAGTGTCAAATGATGCTATCAGACTTCGAATTTTTCCTTTTTTACTGAGGGATAAAGCTAAGATGTGGTTAAACTCATTAGCACCCAGATTTATCAGAACTTGGGGAGATTTATCACAAAAAATTTTATCTAAATATTTCTCATCTTAAAAAACTGTTAAGCTTAGAAATGATATTACATCTTTTTGTCTGTTTGAAGGGGAATCAATTTATGAAGCCTGGGAAAAAATTAAAGATCTCCTTAGGAAGTGTCCATACCATGCATTGTCAGATTGGTTAATAATTTAAACTTCTTATAATAGATTGGTTGGATCTCTTAGATCAATAATTGACGCTGCTACTGGAGAATCATTAATGTCAACACCATTCGATGAAGCATATTCATTAATTGAAGAGATCGCTACTAATAATTTTCAATGGACTTTAGAAAGGGTAAATCCAAAAAGAGTAGTCACTATTCATGATTATGATGCAATATCTATATTAGCTGCTCAAATAGTTGTTATATCAAAGAAGATAGATCAATATGGAATAAATTATTCTCAAACAACACTTGTGCTTGAGGAAAACTCATTTGGACAAATGATAGAATCTCAATCTTGTTATGAAACTTTAAATGCAATAAACAATAGTTCTAATAATTCTTATGCCAATTATTATAATCCTGGTTGGAAGAATCATCTAAAATTTTGTTGGAGTAACATTAACTCAAATGTTGCAAATCCACAATGGGGAAACAATGTTGCAA
>NEWO01001779.1:52464-62524 GCA_003013225.1 Phalaenopsis aphrodite
TTAAGGGATTAGGATTTACCTTGGTCAAGTTAGGAATTTTCTTTAAAAAATCCTATTTTTGAAAGAAAATAATTATGTAAATTAAATTAAAATTTCAAAAATCACATTTTCTCCTCTGATATCTTAATTGACCCATGAATGAGGTAGGATAAAAATGTCAAAGTCATTTGAATTGAATTTGACAAATTATGAAGTGTTAGAACATTAAGGGCAAATGTGTAATTTTGGAAATTTAGCTTTAATTAACATTTAGGCTTAATTCAAGGAGGGAAATGGATAACCTCTGATCTTAATTTAGATGTTTAAAACACAAGGGGTTAATTGGTAGAAACCAACCTCACTTTCTTAATTGAAAAGATAAGTTAATAAATTTCTAAAACTTATTAGAATTTGGAAGTTTATTAAAATAAAATGAACCCAGGACTTAGGGATATGACTTTTGAAGTCAATAATTAATCAATTTCATACCCCTATTTTGATTTTCAATTAAAATTCAAATCATGAATTATGACCACCTAAAGATTAATCTTTTTAAAACTAATTAAGACACTCACCTAGGTCTTAAGGGCTTAGTAGTGACTTAGGCTAAATCAAGTTTCATTTAAATAAGGATTAAAAAAGTAAATATCAATTAAAACTAAGATGTCTTTCAAACACTACAAGCCCAATTATGACCAAAATTTGGCGAAGTGTTCCAATAACACTAACTTGCCTCTTTAAGGGTCTTCACCCACATAATCTTTAAAATTAAATTACATATGATAATTACCTTTTTCTTAGGGATAATTGAGACACCAATGCTCACTGAGCACTAAGGGTATTTACAGGATGAATTATTAAGCAAACATAATAAGTTTAAAAGAACTCGAGATTTTCCACCGGGCAGCGAGAGAGTAGCACAGACCTGCTTCTTTCTCTAGACCCGTTGGATACCACAGAGATCTACTAAACTTAATATATTTTGCTTGAAAACATCATCCTTAATTAAACTTCTAAGGACCCACCAAGATAGGTTGTCAAAATTTTATTTCTCTGTTTCATATAAACTGCCTTAACATGCCTCTTGAGTTTCAAGTGGTGGAACGAGAAGACTCGCCAGGTACTCTTTAACAGTCTTCAGCGTTGTCTTTCTTGTACTTTCATACTATAATTTTATACCTGCAAAATTCAATGCTAAACAACGATGCCACCCTGCATGAAAACTAAAACTATCAGGATAGCAATAAAACAAAAACCCAAATAAAAATTAAAATTAACACAGATAAAATTCACCTCCACAACATTCAAAATATAAAATAACTCAAAATTTAATCACAAACATCACACAAAACTACAACTTCAACTAAATGTTGACATATATATCAGATGATCGGGAATTCTTCAGACGAGGTAACCTACGGTTGCTAACGAGGCTTCCCGCTGTCTAAATAAAATTATGAAACTCATTAAGTTGAGTTTACTAAGTTTATTTAGACTAAGCGAATCTAATAGAAAATAGTGGTGTCAGAACGAGGGAATCGTAGGATCCTAACCAGTGTCTCTTTAATCAACTTTAATATGCCCCATAGAATTCAAAGGACTTCAACCATATGGCCGTTGAATTTTATATTATAACTTAACACACTAGAAAACTCAAGCTCGTCGAGGCAAGGAGCTTGGAGCTAGCATGGTGGGCAGCACGACCATCTTCAATAGAAAAACATGTCTTCCTCAGCTAAACCAATCTTCCTTCCTTAGATATAAACAACAAAGTCATAGGACTTTGAGGTTGTTTGCTTATGTAATGTAAATCCTCACCTTATCTTTAATCCTTTGTATAGTCCTGCTATACAATATAAGCCCTAACTCATCTTAGGATTCCGAGGTTGTCATCCGTCACGAACTAAGTCCTCATATCTTCCAAGCTATCTGTATGATCATTTCACACGAATGTAAGCTCTAACAAATAAAAATTGACAGGATGAAATACCTAAATATTTCTCCTCAAAACTGAAGCCAAACATTAGGATATCTTGGGAAGTCACCAAGGTTCTCTTCTGGATCCTTGACATCTTCTAGTCTTTCTTCCTTTGGAGTCTGTAATAAATGTTCCAAATTTGAACCAATCCCCTTTCACACCTCTTTGTCCAATCTCATTGAAAAGTCCTATCCTTTTGAAATCCTTGAAGATAATATTTCTTGATTTTTATCGAGAGTCTTCTTATGTGACTTTGGTCATTTAAGATGTAATTAACTATAAGGGCTTGCCCTTATAAGAAGCATGTCTGAACCCAGCTTAATATAAACTCTATTTAATTCTTTATATTAAATAGCGGAACTTGTCGGCAAATATAAAGGTTTCACAGACTAAACGGATGTCATATATTCCTTAGTTTATTTGATAGAGTCTCATCCTCAAATCTTGTGTTTATCCTTCGGGATAGATACAGGATTTGAAGTACAGTGTTCTTTCATTTAAAATATAAAAATATGTGGTCAATTTGATTTCATACTTTTCTAAACTAAATATATATATAAATTAAAACGTCCTTCCGAAGAGGGTGACGGGATTTCGATTTCCGTAACTGACAGCTTCTTACGGAAAACTCCTCCGACCAAAATAGCGCCGACAGACACCTTCAAATAAGTCCTAAAAACATACTCCAAGACATATTTTAGGGGGAAAACAAGGGATGAGTCACCACTTTTCAATTCTTATGGCTTCCCACTCTAAAAACTCCGCTAGATTTAGAATTTTCAACCGAAGAAAGTTCATTAATTTTGACGCACATAAGTTGCATGATCGAGTTATAATGAAGAAGAGGCTTATCAAAGAGAGGGGATTTGTGAATCAAGGATTCAACATGCTGAATACTCGAGTCGAAGAAGCTATTGCACAAAGGCGTTGGGAAGCGTTTTGTTACACTTCTACCGCTGCAGTCATCCCTGCGGTGAAAGAATTTTATGCAAATCTTCATGAGATCAACCAAAGAATGATCTACGTGCGAGTTAGGTTTGTACAGTTCACTCCTTCAAGAATCAATGAAATGTTTATGACCGAGAAC
Organism: Phalaenopsis aphrodite; assembly: GCA_003013225.1. Classification (NCBI taxonomy): domain Eukaryota; kingdom Viridiplantae; phylum Streptophyta; class Magnoliopsida; order Asparagales; family Orchidaceae; genus Phalaenopsis; species Phalaenopsis aphrodite. Next base: position 55,509 of record NEWO01001779.1, read on the forward strand.
GTGTCTGTCTGCCACTATGCAAATTTTAGCCCTACAAGAGAAAACATGGATGAACTCTACCGTTACCTTACGGATGAAGATACTAATTCGGAAGCCCAAGATAATTGGATTGTGAGTTTTTCTGCATCATTATTAAATTGTACTTCAAAGGCTTGACATTTCTTTATTTCCTCAAAATTAGTGTCTAATATGAAAATTAGTTAGGTCACTAAGGAGAGTGTTATCCTGAACTATTGTATTCAAATGAGAAAACCTGTTGATATTGGAGCCATAATTGTAAAATCAATTTTAGGTTTGATCATGAATGGATATGCAACTGGATTGAGACATCCATCTATTATTTTCCAACTCTGCAGTCAATCACAAGTACCTTATGAAAGTTGGGAGAAAGTACTACTACCTTGGAAGCTGACGGATCCTAAATTCTACTGCAGTTGCATTGAAATGGGAGATGAAAATGTATGAATGTACAAATGGATCAAGGATCCCAGAATTCATCACCTATTCAGCCTTCTTACAACTCAAGTGCACTTTCAATGAGAATCAAGAAGATAGAGAAAGAGGTGCATAATCTTATGCATGCAATTGAGAATATTTCTGAAATATTGGATCACCTGGATTGGAGATTCAAGGAACATTTTGAACATACAGGGCGTATTGAAGATGGTCTGGTACATATGTTCAAGAACTCAAGAAGCATGTGTGGATTGAGGAGGAAAGTTCAACAGATGAATTTTCATTTAAGCTCTTCTACAATCTGTATGTACACTACCAGTCTATGGGAAATATCTGGGAGGACGAGAGTGAAGAAGATGTTTAAAGTTGAGTTAAGTACGGAATGTTCTGTCTAGTATTCTTTATTTTATTTTGTTATGTTAGATTACCTTTACTTTCTATTGTTGCACTATCTATGTTTATTGCTTTGAAGTTTGATGTTTAGATTTCAATGTTGGAATGTTGATTTTCTTTAAAAAACTGAATTTGTTATGTGATGGTTTGAAAAATGTTAGTATATAATAACGCGGATTTCATATATAAATATGAGTTTTTTGTTGATTGTGAAAATTTGGTGTTAGATTGTGAAAATTTTGGTATATTAAACAAAGGTTTACGTAAAGCGGTACGGAGCATATTTCCACAAAAATCACGATCTGACAAAAATGCGCTCTGGCACATGATGCTTCAGATTGGCGCATGATGCACCAGATTTGGTACATGATGCACCAAAGGTCCGAACATGCCAGATTGGCTAAAAAACCTGCAAAATTGCATGAAAACCTCCATTTTTGCCTCTTGGTCATCTTCGACCTCCAAAATTTAGTCTATGGCATCACATTGCGGGCTAAGGAGAAGAATTTGGAGGCAAAAAATCATAGATTTCATCTTCTCTTGGTAAGAGCTTCACTTTAACTTAGAAATTTTTTATTTTCACCATGGATTTTGGGAGATCTGAAAAATGGGATTTTTGATGAAAATGCTTGAAGAAAACTCATGCTGAAAAGTTTCTTACCAAATAATCTTGCATAGGGAGTTAGATTTGGGATTCAGTAATTTATTTAAAATTAATTTGGATGTTCGTAAAATCTCTGACGACTCCCCGCACAAAAAAAGAGGAGGAACGTCGGGCCAATATGATGCTTGAAAGTTTGTTAATTTCAAGGCCTAATACTATTACAATACATAAATTGACACCCGGAGATTGATCCAGGAAAGAGAATTTGCAAACCCGGGAGGCGAGGTTGAAAGGTTGATTCTTGCTAGAAATTAGGAGTGATTCTGCTACTTCACTATGTAGCGACAGTCCTGATGATTCAGGAGTTCTACACCAACCTTAGGTTCACTGTGAAAGATCATATTTTGGTGAGAGGTACGCAAGTTGAGTTTACCTCCGAAAGGATTAATGTGTTATATGGGGTGAAGAATGTCTTCCAAGATGAATATTCTGCTTTTGTTATCACCGATTCATCACTGGAAGAAGTCATTGCCTTTTGGACTGATGTAAGAGGGGAGTGGAAGATAAAGAATAACAAAGTAGTTAACTTCCCTGCTTCCATGTTGACAATTAAGTCCAAAGTATGGCATCACTTCATCTCTGTCAGACTTTTACCTACAAATCATATTGCTAATGTTACAAAGGATCGAGCTGTGTTAAGCTATTGCATTCAGAACATGAAGACAATAGACGTTGGTGTGCTTATAGTTCATCACGCTCGGAGTATTGCTGGTAGTGCTACACTTAGAGGCTTGGGATATCCCGCCCTGATTTTCACTTTATGTGAAGAATCAGGAATTGAATCCCATAGAAATGAAGAGAGATTACAGCCTCAGAATCCAATTGGGAGGCACATGATTCAAAGAGTAGAATCGTTTGTTGAGTCTAGAAGTGGAAGAAGGGATAGACCCTCTACATCTGCTGCAGAGGCATCTACTTCTAGATTTGTATCGTTGGAAGGTATTATGGACTAGCTCATGATTCAACAATATGATATCATTAATATATAGACTTAGGTGGGAGAGATAGAAGCAAAGAAAGCATATAATGATAATATCAGCAGAGGAGAGTTTGGCATGATATAGATTTTCAAAATGTTATGGTTAGACACTTCATGGGTAAACCTAATGTAAATTTTCCTACTTGCCCCAACTTTGTTCCCTATGCTCCCATTCATGATGAAGATGACGAGGCAAGAGAAGAAGAAGAAGAAGCTGATGATGATGGTGAGGAAGGAGATGAGAACTGATAGTTTAGTTTAGTTTGATTTGATATTATGTGTTGTTTGTATATTTATTTGTACTATGTTGCACTTTTATTTGAGACTTGTTGGATTTAAGATTTTTATGTTGTGTTGTGGACCTGTAATTTGTAATAGTAATAGTAGATTTTTTACTTTTCAGTTTTAGTTTCTTCAGTTTGAGCATGTTAAATGTTTAGTATTTTTCAGTTTTTATTTTTCAGTTTTAGTATTTCTGTTTTACTTCCCAGCAAATGCTTTAAAATATATTATGTTTTCTTTAATGCTTAAAAGCCTATATGTAGTTTTACAGTTAGTACCTGCACTATACAAAACCAATTTCATGTTCAGAAATCCTCTACATTTTAGCTTTTATATTAATGCATTTATTGTTTTCTTTCACCAACTAAAATTTCGTACTAAAATATTTTTAAAAAATTGTTTAAAAATTTAGGTTTGGGGGGAAAAAATTTTCTTTTGAAATGGAGAAAACTAAATTTTATTTGTTCTTAAGTAACTATATTTTTTTAAAAATTAATTTAACATGGCCTGGGATATTAAGATTTAACTTTAAATGTATATACTTATGCTTCTAAATATTATAGTAAGTTTAGGTAAAAAGTTTTTAATAATAAAGGTCAATTCTAAAGTTAAAGATATTTGGTATGATAGGATATGAAAATATTTTTCTATTTTAAGTAAAGGAAAATTGTATTTTTGAATTGCTAAGAATTTTAGAGTTTCATGTAAGAAGAAAGGAATGAGGCTTTATGAAAAATCATAAACTAGTATGACTTTATTAAGGAGAGGTGTGGAGTTTTAGCTTTAAGAAGAGGATAGTGAAGTTCAAAACTATTAAAAGCTATCCAGATATAGTAATCTTCTCCTAAAAAAGGAAAAAAAAAAAAGAAAAAAAAGAAGGGATTAAAAAGATCCTAAAAGAAAAAAAAGGAAGCAAAGAAAAAGAAAAAAATAAGTGAGGAGAAGCTTGTGGAGATGCCTAATAAAAAATTGGCTTCACTTGAATCAACTTAAGGAAGGAGCTTTATTACACTTTCTAAACTTGTATTGAAGTATTAGTAGCATTCCTAGTAAATTTTTCATGAAGTTCTTTTTCATATGAATGTTCTGAATGTCCTTAGCATGACAAATTGCAATTCTTCTTAAAATAAATAGAGATTCAAAAATCTTAAATTTGATTACTACATATTCCTAGACTTGAAGTTTGAACCTAAGTTATTAAAATTTTTTTTTAATTTTTGCTATTCTATTTATTGAACTAATGTATAGAAGTGATAAATTAGTCTCTATCCTAAAGTCATATGCTCTTATGTAATAAAAGTGTCACTTGAGAACAAGTAAAATTTAAGTTTGGGGGATTTGATACACAAAAAATAATATAATATTTAAAGTACCCTTTTCATGCCTATTTTGGTGATATTGCACTTTAAAGAAAGGTATTTTTGTGTTTTTTTTTGCAGGTATACCATTTTTAGGCATTTGGAGCACAAATGGAAAAATAAGCAAAATTTAGAGCAAAAACAACAAATTTTAGAATTTGGCTCATGATGTGCCAAAATCTAGAGTGTTGACGCATGATGTGCGAGATGCAAAATTTTCAAATTAAGGCGTTTTAAGACAAATTTTGCATGAATTTTCGAAGGGACGCTTATTTTAAATACCCCATGAAGCGATTCAATGCATCTAGATACTTTGGAAGGTTCTAATTTGAAGGGATTTGACTTTTGGATCAAAGAGGCACATCTTTTGTATTCAAAGGTTTGACTTTTAAATTTTGGAGGGAAATTGAAATTATTTTCAGAGGAGGCAACCCAAAATAAAATCAAGTTGGAGAAGAACTTCAAGGGGGGCGAAAAAAGATAGGTGGCGTGAGAACCAAGAGGGAGAGATGGAGAGAGAAAGTGAAGGGCTTGGAGATATTCTTCTAGGGTTGTAAGAAGAGAGGGAAGGTGAGAGATTTCTTCTTCATTACACTTCTAAGAGAGAATTGAGAGTGTTTGTAAAGAGAGAGGCTTGGAGAGAACTTATAGAGATTTGCTTGGGAAGGATTGTGAGATAAGTTGTATTTTTCATTTCTTTTGTTTATAAACTTGTTTTTATATATGAAGTCCATGTTTTATTGTATCCTTCTCATGAATTTTGAGTAGTCTTCTTTATCCTTCTCCCTATTTTGAAGAAATGGTTTTGTGAAGAATTGATTTTGTTTTCTATAGTTTTAAATGTCGATAATTTGTGATGATTTGAACACTCAGCTTCATTTACTTTTATATCTGGTCAATTGAATTGTTAAAATGTGTTAAGAAACATATGTTTTAAAAGCAGATATGATTTCTACAACAAAGGGAGAATCACATTTGATTTCATGGAGAGTACGTCGTCCATGGGATTGGGTACAAATAAATAGCAAAATATACTTTGTTGGATGTAGAATTGAAAGATTTTAAGGTGGTAGATTAGAATCCCCAATTTGGTTCAGTTGATTAGAAACTAATGTGAGCATGTTAGCCTTCAATTGAGGGAGTAGTGGGAGCTCTTGAGTGACAGCTGGTATCCTCCCAGCCTAATCACGGTATTAGGCACCAAACTCTAGATTAGTCAATGTTCTTTATAGCGCTCGGAAGAGGGTAGAGAATAGGATTGCTCCTATTTAGCACAAAATAATTTTTAAATATATTTTTCAAATGATTTCAATTTCTTCACAAGCCATATTTTCATTGTAAAGGGGAAGAGTGTAATTCTCATATTTGAACTTTTCATCAACAAAAAATGTTTGTTTTATTTCAGCAATTTTAATTTTGAAATTTTAACATCTAGTTTAACTTAATTGTTGTAGTCTTACATCTACATATTGAGTAGTATTTCACTTGAGTAGTTTAACTTCAAACTTTGTACTTTACTTTGTTTTTATTTTTATTTTTAATTTAAGAATGTCATACTAATAGCTAGCTTATGTATATTTCCAGCTTCCCTATGGGATCGATATCTAGGACTCCANAATTACCAAAATACCCCTCCTTACCCCAAAATGCCAAAAATTCCAAAAAAATCCCGGAAATTCCCAAAACCCCCCAAATATTCCCAAATTCATTTTTCTCAACTATCAAATGACCCAATTTGGCCAATTTGACCATCTTTGACCAAAACCCCCAAATTGCCCTTTAAAGGCCCATATTTTCCCCAAATTACCGCAAATGTCTATCCAATTAGTCTCAATTTATCAAAATTTCATTTCTAAACTAAAATTCACCATTGATGTGACCAATCTAGACCAAATCCAAGCTCAATTGGTCCATGATTTGAACCGAATTTTGAGTCAAATCAAAAACTCAATTTTGGCCCTATGACTTGGTTCCACCAAATTGAACCCATGGCCTACTCCATCGGCCACAATTTGTGTTGAAAAACCTTCATATCATCTACATATATCAAACTTGACCTTTAATTGGCCTTGGTGAGGGTTCAATTTCATTTGATTTTAACCTAAGTCCAAAAGCCCCAAATTTACCCCAAATTGACCATGTCTCAAAATCTTACCAAATTGGTGGCCTTAGCCTAAGAATTTCCACTCTATACCTTCATGAAAAATCTTCACAACATTTCTCTTGATCATGTGGACAATTAAATTTGGACTTAGCCTAAGGCTAGCACAACCTACACCCATGTCTAACCCAACATGCTGAAATTGGCAAAATTTCAAAAATCCCTCAAATTGACCTACCAATTGAACTCAAAATCATTTCAACACTTCACCAAAAATCTTCATAAAAATCATCTATACAATGTTAATCAATCAATTAGGCCAATTGACATGGCTAGCCTGACCCAAACCTCGGCTTTGATCACTTGAACCCATGTACTAAAGATGGCATAACTACCCCAAAGTCTCCAAATTAATGATTTCACAGCCATTATTTGGACCCTAGTGACCACGCCTAAACCTCTTAAAACCCCCTAAACTAAGCCATGGAACAAAGGTCACATAAATTAAGGGATTTCATGCCATATTTGCTTAAGCTTAGGATATTTTTTTTCAAAATAAAGCCTAAACACATTAAGTTGCTTTCACATATTCCCCTGGATGCCCTGAGCACCTAGCCACCTCCCCCTGGCTGCCTAGTTGCCGAAGAAGCTCAAAACCGAGAGCCACCCCCATAGAACTTCACCCAAATCAAACCTCAGGGCCAGCTCAGCCAAATTTAATTGTATAGCTCATTTGTTCTCCACCTAAGCAGTACAATGCACCCCTAATTGGCCATGACAGTC
>NEWO01001780.1:33498-43863 GCA_003013225.1 Phalaenopsis aphrodite
AAGCTCATCCACAACTTTAAAAAAAGATTTTGGCCAAAAAATAGAGAGGTTATGGATGTTAGAAAGGTCTTGAAAGTTTGAGAGGTTCCATTAGTATTTGGTAGAGAGTTTAAATTATGAGGAATTCGTTGAGAGATTGTAAGAGTAGAGGGAAAGTGAGAGATTTCTTCCTCCTTGCCGCTTCAAAAAGGAATTGTGTGTGCTGTAAAGAAAGGAAGAGATTCAGAGGAACTTCGAGGAGTTCTTTTGGGGAGAAATTAGAGATAAGTTTATTAATTGTTGTAGTTTGTATGACTTTGATTTTATATATGAATTCCGAGTTTTGTTGTGTTTTCCCCATGAGATCTGAGTAGTTTTCTCTGTCTTTCTCCTTATCATGAGATTTATGAAATGGTGATTTTAATTGGTTGAGCCTTAAAAATGTTAAAGAAATTGTGATGATCTTTTCACTTTGATCTTAATTTACTTTCAATCTGGCCAATTGATTTGTTAAAATATGTTGAGTTTTACAACTAAAGTGAAGATTACATCCAAGTTTTAGGGAGGTCAAAGCCCTTAGAAGTTGAGTGCAAATAAATAGGAAAATAAAATTATCGGGCGTAGAATTGAAGATTTTAGAGTGACAGACTAAAATCCCCAATTCGGTCCTATCGTTTGGGTGCTAAAGTGTAGATGTTAGCCCTCAGGTGAGGGGAACGTGGGAGCTCCGAAGTGAGAGCTAGTATCCTCTCAGCCTAGCCGCAGATTCAGTAAACAAGCGTAGGATTAGTCAATGTTCTTTATGCCTGGACCAAACGGTAAAGAATATGTTTGCTCCTATTTGGCACAATGCAATTTAAACAAATTCACTTTATCAATTCACTATAATTTCTTGACAATGAGAATGATGCTTTCTTATATATTGAGTATCACATTAAAAACCTCATTAGTATATTTAGTTATTTAAGAGTTATTAAAAATTACATATTTATTTCAATTTCCTATTAGTGACAGATAAGCAAATTGAATTTCATTAGTGCGATTGAGTATTGTTTTTTTCTAAAATCTTTATTCATAGTTCTAATATTACTCCCCATGGGATTGATATCTAGGACTCCATTAGAGCCCTATATTACTTGAGTGATATGTATACTTGCGTTGATAAGTGTGACTTTATAATTATTAAATATGTTATATATCCATATTTATCGAATTTATAACTATTATTAAGTTTTGGTACAGTTGTTGAGGAATTAAATCTTTTAGCAGCAGTATTAAATACTTATATTTTTAAGCATATATAAAGTCGCTGTCAAGTGATAGACTAAAGCCCCCAATTTGATTTATAGTTTTATGTTTTGATATGAGATGTTAGCCTCCAGGTGGAGGGAGAAGAGGGAACTCTAGAGCTGATCTAGTATCTTCCCTATCTAATCAGTCTTCAAAACTATTCAAAATATAAATTAGTCAATGTTCTTTATAGCATCTCTAGTAAGAGTAAAGAATATTATTGCTCCTATTTGACACAACACATTTATAATACTTCCACAACAGAATTTTTATACTTGTTATTGATTCATGATAAGGAAAAATATATTTTCTTATATTGCCTTCATCTTGCAAATATTTAGTTACGTTATTTAGTTTCTTATTTTATTTTCGACTATGAAAAATTAAAAAGAGAATCAAATTTTCAGTCCTGTTATAACATCTTAAGTTTAAGTAAGAATATTTTGCCAAGTAGGATTTTTGTTATCTAAACTTTCTAATTTTTTAAAGTGCATAGTGCCAGTTTTTTCTGTGGGTTCGATATTCAGGGCTTCATCAAAAAGTACTATATTACTTGATAATGATACATATACTTGTGTAGTATCCCATATTTAAATATTATAATTGTATTATTCTTTACGTCGTGGTGAAAAATTTACCTAGCTTTTGCTTTGGATCATGTATTTGACTTTGTTGCCAAATAAGAATCATTATTAATAAAATTAAGCATATAATCACATGCATTGCAATAAACATCTATATAGAAAGTTGGGATAAAGGTTTTAGAGTCATTGTTGAGGAAAATTACAAAGTTTTCAAAAGTGGTTTTTAGAAAGCAAAATTCTATTTTTATAAAGTCTTATTTAAACTTTAAGATTTATTATAGGAATATTGTAGTGTTGTTTTTATATTAAGTTCTTGCTTGTGTGTTTTTATTATATTATATTTTATTTTATACTTTTTATAGTAATGTATGTGTAGTTCAAGTTCCACAGGACTTGTGCCTTATGATTATGAATTAGAAAGAACTATTAGAAAAATAAAAAAATTAAAAATTACAGAAAAATTTCAACAATTGGAATATCAAAATAACAAAATGCTGAAGAGTTTAGAGCTTTAAGAGATCATACAAACCTTATGGAGGATGAACTTCATTGTAGTATTCAAAAACCAGCTGTAGTGGCTAATTCATTTGAGTTTAAAAATGCTACTATCCAAATGGAATCAAATGATCAATTTGGGGGAGCACCAACTGAAGATCCAAATTTACATCTTGCCAATTTATTATAATTATGTGCTACATTTAAGTATGATGGCGTATCAGATGATGCTATAAGACTTAAATTATTTATTTTTTCAATAAGGGATAAAGCTGAGATATGGTAACATTCTTTATCACTTGGATCTATCAAAACTTAGGGTGATTTAGCGCAGAAATTCCTTGCTAAATATTTTCCACCACAAAAAGTACGAAGCTTAGAAATGATATGACATCTTTTTTCCTGTTTGAAGGGGAATCTATTTATGAAGCATGAGAACGAATTAGCTGGATCTCTTAGATCTATTATCGATGCCGTTGCTGGTGGTTCATTGATGTCAAAACCATTGAATGATGCTTATGCTTTTATTGAAGAAATGACTACAAATAATTTTCAATGGCCTTCTAAAAGGGTAAATCTTAAGAAAGTAGCCAATATTCATGAAACTGATGCTCTTGTTATGTTAGCAAATCAAGTTACTGAAATTTCAAGGAAGTTAGACCAATTTGGAATGAATTTTTCTCAACCAATTTCCATGATTGAAGAGAATTCATCAGGCCAAATGGTAGATTCTCATGCATCATTAGAAACTTTGAATGCCATAAATAATAAGTAGAATAACCAATATTCAAACAATTATAACTCATGTCGGAAGAACCGTCCCAACTTTAATTAGAATAATACTTGTGAGGTAATAATCAACAATAGAGGAACAACCAAGTAAACCCATTGGGAAACTAGAACAACCAAGGGAATAGTAATTATAGACCTACTTACCCTCTAGGTTTTAATAGTAATCCATAATTTAAGGAGAAGAAGTTGTCTATAAAAGAAGTGGTGTTACAAATGGGAAATCTGTTACAAAGTCAAGGAGCTACAATTAGAAATATTGAGAATTAGTTGGGACAAATAACAAATTCATTAAGTAATAAGTCCCAATGAACACTGCTTAAGTAAATTTAAAAGACCAGAATAAAGAGCAAGTAAAAGCCGTTTAACTTAGAAGCGGAAGAGAATTGGAAGGTAGAGTTCAAAAAGAAACAAAAGTAGAGAGAGAAGAGATTGAAGAACCAAAAAAGGACGCTCTGAAAGGTTTAAAGAGACCTATTTATCAACTTAAAGTTGAGTTAGAAAAACCACCACCTCCATTTTCTTAGAAGCTCTGATAATAAAAGTTGGATAAACAATTTTCATAATTTCTGAAATTTTTTAAGAAGGTTGCAATTAATATTCCAATTTCTAAAGCCTTAGAACAAATGTCAAGCTATGTGAAGTTTATGAAGGATATTCTTAACAAAAAAATCAAGTTTGAAGATAGCAAAACTGTTGCACTTAGTGAGGAGTGCAGTGCCATAATTCATAAAAAAGTTCCTGAAAGCTTAAAGATCCTGTTAGCTTCACAATTCCATGTGCAATAGGAGACAGATTTTATGAGAAAACCTTATGTGAATTAGATGCAAGCATCAACCTTATGCCATTATCAATATTTAAAAGATTGGGATTAAGAGAAATAACCCCTACTACTATAACTTTATAGTTAGCAGATCGTTCCATAATATATCCTAAAAGAGTTATAGAAGATGTCTTAGTGAAAGTAGATCAATTTATCTTTTCTGTTGATTTCATTGTGCTAGATTTGGAGTAAGATAAGGAGATACCTATCATTTTAGGAGACCTTTCTTAGCTATAGGGAGAGCAATGATAGATGTGTAGAAAGGAGAATTAATTATGCACATCATTGATCAAACAATTACTTTTACTATTTCCAAATCAATGAAATATTATGCAAAAGGTAAAGATGATAAATGTTATAGAATGGATATGATAAGAGTTTGAGTGAATGTCATTTCAAAGCAACTTATGAAGAGAAAACTGAAATGAAAGAGTTAGAACACGAGCAAGAAGAGGAATTAGATCAATATGAAGATTTATATAAGGAAGATTCAAATTATGTTTGAGAAAGTTTTGAAGTTTTGGACACAACAGAAAAAGATAAATCTTTTTGTCCATCAATTGAGAAACCCATGAGCTTGAGCTGAAGTTACTTCCTGAACATTTAAATTATGCCTTTTTAGGTAATATCTTGACATTACTTGTTATAATTTCATCAAAATTAACTACAGAAGAAGAAGAGAGTTTGATGAAAACCTTAAAGAGTTACAAGAAAGCTTTTGGATGGACAATTGCTGATATAAGAGGAATCAGTCCCTCAATTTGTATGCATAGAATTCATATGGAAGAGAACTACAAATCTGGGGCTGATCCTCAAAGGAGATTGAATTCTATTATGGAAGTTCTTAAGAAAGAAATTTTAAAGTGGTTAGATGCTGGAATTATATAACCTATTTCAGATAGTGCATGGGTTAGTCCAATTCATTACGTTACTAAGAAAGGAGGAGTGACTGTGACTTTGAATGAACATAACATGTTAATACCAACAAGACAAGTTACAGGATGATTAAAATGCATTGATTACACAAAATTAAATCTCACCACTAGAAAATATCATTTTTCACTACCTTTCTAGATCAAATACTGGATAGATTAGCTATGCATAAATACTTTTGTTTTTATGATGAATATACTGGTTATCACAAAATACAAATAGGTCCTGAGGATTAACAAAAAAGTAACTTTTACCAGTCCTTATGGTACATTTGCTTTTAGAAGAATGCCCTTTGGTTTATGTAATACACCTGCTACATTTCAAAGATGTATGATGACTATTTTTTGTGATTTAATTGAATTAAGGATTGAAGTTCTTATGGATGAATTTTTCAGTGTTTGGAACTTTATTTGAATCATGTTTAGAATATTAATCAAAAGTTCTTAAGCGCTGTGAAGAAAAAAATTTAGTCCTTAATTAGGAAAAAACCAATTTATGGTAGTAGGATGAATAGTTTTGGGACATCAAATTTCAAAAAATGGTATGGAAGTAGACCCTGCAAAAAATTCAAGTGATCGCTGATTTACCTTACCCAACAAGTATGAAGGAAATAGGACTTTTTTAAGACATGCTGGATTCTACAGGAGGTATATTGATGAATTTTAAAAAATTGCTAAGCCTCTATGCCATTTACTTGAAAAAGATGTGAATTTTAATTTCGATAAAGAGTGCTTAAAAGCTTTGAATTATTAAAATAAAAATTAGTCACTGCACCAATTATAGTTTCACCAAATTGGGAAAATCCTTTTGAATTAATGTGTGATGGTAGTGATTATGCTATTGGAACTGTTTTAGGACATAAGCATGATAAGATTTTCAAAGTTATCTACTATGCTAATAAAACTCATAATGAAGTACAAATCAGTTATACCACAACTGAGAAAGAGTTATTAGCTGTAGTATATGCTTTTGGTAAATTTAGATCTATTTAATTGGAACTAAAAGTATTGTGCATATAGATCATTCTACTATTAAGTATTTATTGAAAAAGAAAGATGCAAAACCTGGACCGATAAAATGGATTTATCTTTTGCAAGAATTTCATTTCGAAATAGTAGATAGGAGAGGAGCTGAGAATCAAATTGGTAATCATATGTCTAGGTTTGAATTAGAGAAACCACTCTATTTTGAAAAAGAGATTAATGAACATATTCTAGATGAATAATTGTTCAATGTTAATGAGTGACATGTTCCGTGGTATGCCGATATTGTGAATTTCATTGTTAGTGATATTATAACCTATGACAAGACATACCAATAGAAGAGGAAATTTTTATCTAAAGCTAAGACTTATTTTTGGGATGTCCTGTTTTTATATAAACAAGGAAAGGCTCTAATTATTCAAAGATGTGTGCCTTTAGAAGAAACTTATGAAATTATCCAAAAATGTCATAATTCTGATTTTTGGGGAAATTTTTGTGTTGTTAAAACAAAATAAAAAATTTTACAATATGGATTTTATTAGCCTAAAATCTTTAGAGATGTTAACTCTTATATCTAAACTTGTGATCAATGTAAACGAATAGGCAATATTTTTAGGAGGAATGAGATGCCCCTCAATTATGTGTTAGAAGTTGAGATATTTGATGTTTGGGGATTAGATTTCATGGGACCATTTATACCATTTTTTGGGAATTTTTATATACTGTTAGCAGTAGATTATGTATCCAAATGGATAGAAGCTGTTGGTTTACCTTGATGTGATGCTCATAGTGTTGCAAAGTTTTAAGAATGAAAATATTTTGTAGATTTGGTATGCCAAGAGTAATCATAACTGACGGGGGAAGTCATTTCAGAAATGTAATAATCGAGACATTATTAAAGAAATATCATATTAACCATCTTTATGTTTGATGGGGGAAGTCATCTTTCATATATCCATCCCTAAGCTCAACAAAATGTTCTAAGTTTGACACTTTATCCGCAGTGTGGTTGACATTTTCCAAAATCCTCTATAATAGCTATGACTGAGAATTAGACCCAGAAGTCTGACCTTGTGATGTAGAAGCATGTGAAGTAGAAGCTTTTAACGTCAAAGCAGTCGAACTACTAGAGTTTCCACCCCTCCAACCAAAATTAGAATGATGTGAATAAGATTTCACATTCACACTGGTAATGGGCTTTAATGGATGTAAAATCTCCTCCCACCTGTCAAATCTAACTCCAGCCTGCTCGCATAAAGAAAAGATCAAGGATGCGAATCCCAAACCTACAGTCGTAGCATAAATGGCAGAACTTGTAATAACTCCATGAATCAAAGCTCCAATATCAAAAAGCTAGAACTATTGAATGTAATAATTCAAGGTTGCTCAATCTTGAGTGACTTCAGTCAAATGATTTGTAGGTAGCAGATGAGCAGAAATAAAATAATTCCATGCATTTACAATAGCATCCAACTTTGGAGCATAAAAGTTTACTCTTCTTTCATTTGTGATCTTCCAAAGCCCTCTTTCATCAGTCAAAGATGAAATAATCTCGTCTAACTCCACTTCCATAGGACTATAGTTTGAATAAAGATACAAAGTACTCGGGGAAATTGATAAAATTGATTAATTACCTCAGGTGAAAAAGACACTCTCTTCCCCCTCACCATGACTCCTTCATCAGCTTCAGGGAGATTCACATAGAACTCCCGCACAACAGAAATCACTGTGACAGTAGAAAACAATAAAAGCGCTCCCATTGGCAACACATAATCAAATCATCAATAACTCCTCTTAAAATTTTAAAACACAGCTCAGAAATCAACTTTCTTGATTGTAGTGCATCACTGTATTGATCCTGAGCTCTTAAAATGACAAACTTGTTTGAATCAAATGGAGCCTTCCCCTTACTCCTATTTATTCTTGGTGCCATTTCTAAAAATGTATAAATTAAAAATAAATTCCACATTCAATTCCAAATTACAAAACTAAACTGCTAAAAGCTTATATTAATAAATCCATGCCTTTTTTTATAGATTTTTCTTAAATTTTCACCAAGAATTGTGATTTTCAGGTAGCTCATGAATGTGCTCAAAATACATGGTGAAAATAAAAATTTTTTTGCATAGAAGTCAAACTCTTGCCTCAAGGATATCAAATCTATCAATTTTTGTCTAGAATCCCCAAAAAATCTTCAAATATGGTGAGCCCTAGCTTAGAAATTGGTAAATCCTGAGGTTAAAGATGAAGTTGAGGTTCGGTAATGGTGTTTTTGGACCGATTTTTCTCTCAAAACCATTCTAGAAATGGTTTTTGTGAACTGATCCTTAAGCGTGAATGGTTTGGTGCCTGTCTCTTGGTTTAGGTTGCACTTAAGCGTGGGTCTTGGCACTTAGGCACCAGTGCACAAATTTTGATTTTTTTTTATTTAAGTAAAATGCACTTCTAGCCTAAGTTAATCAACCCTATATGGTCTCATAACACTTTATATACTTTTTCCTTCCCTCTTATCTCTCCTCTTACTCAAGATTCATCAATCTTAACTAGTTTGATTCAACACATAATAATACAAAATTTTACACAAACAAAACACTTATATTCATTCACGAACGATTACAAACGTTTTCAAATACATAAATTATCAATCTAAATAGTCTTAGATGAGACAATTCCTAACACAAACACTAGAAATTTTTAACATAATAACATACTAAATACACTTAACTTTAAATAAAGACTAAACACACAAACACTCCAGTTGGTGGAACATATCATGGCCTCTCATTAGTCTCTCCTTCAGCATTTAGAATGTATATATGAAAGAACGGATGATGATTAATTAATCTAGCTGAATCTTCTTCATTCCAATTGTTCTTCACATACATAGCCTTATCTGCTTCTTCTATAAAACTAGTATGGCTAAACTACATCTTAAAGTTGTCATCCCATATGATCCAGATGTACATTAACCTCCATCACTTTTGCTTCAATTGAAGCCGCTCAGCCTCAATCTTAGTGATTTTCTCTACTATGACTTTGATACTAACGACGACGAAACTGTTGTATAACTCTTGCGCACTCTGATTAATAAGATTCTTACTCATTGCCTCCTCTTTCTTCTTTAAATCACTCTTCCAAGATGACATTTTCCCAAAACTCTCTCTCTTTCACATAGGATTAGGGTTAAAATTGAATTGTGATAAAAATCCTTACATAACCCTTCTATTTATAGGCTCCAAACTATTCCTCTAACTCTTAGGCATGTCTTAGAACTATCTGCCACATCAAAGCCAACCAAATCTCTGTTAAAACTTCTCAAAACTAAAATTTACACTTATTTTTTTAACTGTCGCGCTTAAGCACTGAATATTGGCTCTTAAGCGCTAGTGCTTAATTTAACACAAGTCAACTTAACATCCAAATACACATTCTAGCATGTTTAAGTCATTTTTAAAGGTCTTAGAATAATCACTAAATTAATATATAATAAAAAATACTACTAGAACTTTCTAAATCACACACAACAACATAAGAATAAAAACGAACATATCGATAACTATGGGTTGCCTCTCACAGAGCGCTTGGTTTAACATCATCATCCACTTAACCAGTGTTTATTCTAGTTGACCCAATATCAAAAAATCATTTAATTTAAGTTGGTCACCTAAAAAGTAGGATTTCATCCTGCGACCATTCACTTTATATATTTTGTCAGTTTTAGGATCTTTGATATCTACATCTCCATAGGGATAAAATTTCATCACAATAAATGGGCCCATCAACCTGAACTTAAGTTTGCCAAGAAATAATCTGAACCTTACACTGTAAAGTAAAACTTATTGCCCTGACTGAAAATTTTTAGTAAGAATCCTCCGATCATGCCCCATCTTCATCTCTTCTTTGTAAATCCTAGCACTTTCATAAGATTTATTCCCTATCTCTTCAAGCTCATTCATTTGCAATAACATTTTCTCACCAACATCTTTTAAATTGCAACTAAACTCTTTAATTGCCAATATGCTTTAAGCTCAAGTTCAACTGGTAAGTGACAAACTTTCTCAAATATTAGCCTATATGGGGACATTCCTATAGGTGTTCTATATGCAGTCCTATAGCCCACAAAGCATAGTCAAGTTTGAATGACCAATCCATTTTGATTGGATTTAGAGATTTTTCCAATATTCTCTTAATTTCATGATTGGATAACTTAGCTAAACCATTTGTTTGAGGATGATAAGCAGTAGCAATTCTATGGTTCATATGATATTTCCTTAACAACTTCTCCATTATTGAATTTTTGAAATGACTTCCCCTATCAGTTATGATTACATTCGGTATCCCAAATCTACAAAATATGCTCATTCTTAAAAACTTTGCAACACTTTGAGCATGACATCGAGGTAAAGAAACATCTTTTATCCATTTGGATACATAGTATGGTGCTAACAATATATATAAATTTCCAAAAAATGGTATAAATGGTCCCATG
>NEWO01001781.1:46183-57190 GCA_003013225.1 Phalaenopsis aphrodite
AAGATTGAATCAGGGATTTTAGTCTGTCACTCTAAAAATCTCTTATTCTACACCTAACAAAGTATATTTCCCTATTTTTTTGCACTTAGTTCCACGAACGAAATACTCACTCACAGACTTAAATGTGATTCTCACTCTATTGTAGGACTCATACTCTATTTCCCAGATCATATGTTTCAAAACATATTTTAACAATTCAATTGGCTAGATCAAAAAGTAAATTAAGAACAGAGTGAAAAAGTCAACACAATTTATTTTATATTTTAAAATTTGCACATCCAAATTATATCTTCATTTCATCATATCTCGGAGTAGGGAGAAAGATAAAGGAAACTACTCAAACTTCATGAGAAAGATACAAAAAAACACAAATTTCATATATAAAAGAAAGTTCATACAACAATAATACACAAACAACACTTATCTGAGACTTTCTCAAAGCAAATCCCTTGTAGCCTCTCTTATGAAATGTAGGAAGAAGAAATCTCTCACTTCTCTCCTTCTTCAACACCTTAAAGAAGAATTCACACTTAAACTCACCACAAAAACTCAAAACTATAAAGAAAATAACTGACTAATGGTGTGGAATGGCGTGGAAATCAGTTAAAAAGTGTGAATATCTCAAAAATGATGAAAGGTGCAAAAATAAATTGGGGCACCTAAACGCCAGGTACACCACGATTAAGCGCAAAAAGTAGTTATTTGATGATTCATTGAATTTTGATAAATTCTTGAAGAGGTGTTTGAAGAAACCATTGGTAAAACGTGGGAAATAGCCTATAGACACAAAAATTCATTTAATTGGCTTTTGAGGATGCACCTTCTAGAAGATTCATTGAATGAAGACACATTTTGAAGGGACACCAAGACACCATTTGAATTTTTATTAAATAAGACTTGGATCATCAGAGCCAACCACCAGAGGCCAACAACTCATCAAATTTACAGTCATCATCTATCTAAGTTGTTGCCACCGCCAGCCACTTTTCTTTCTATTTTGAGTGTTAGTTTGTATTGTGAGTGAAGGAAGAAATTCAAAGGAACTTCAAAACATTTAGTGAAGAGCATTTGAGATAAGTGTTTATATTTGCCACTACAATTGGTTTTCATTTAGATTTCTTATTTGTGTGCATAATTTCTACTTTTAAACGCACGTGTGGTTGTGTTTACTCCACAGATTCTGTGTAGTTTTCTTTATCTTTTTTCCTTAAAATGATAAGTGATTAAGTGTTGAAAGAAAGTTGTGTGAAGTATTAGGCTTCAATGTTGGAAGAAGTTGAGACGATTTGAAACCTTGCACTTCATTTACTTCTTGATTTGGCCAATTAAGATGTTAATACCTGTTGTAAGAACATGTAAGATTCGAGATGGCATTCTCTCACTCAATAAATGGTTAGAATCACATATTGATTTCATGGATGAGAATATAGTTCATGGGTTTGAGTGCAAATAAATAGAGAAATAAACTTTTAATGGTGTAGAATTAGAGTACTTTAGATAGACAGGCTAAAACCCCAAATTTGATTTATAGTTTTAGGTTTCGATACGAGATGTTAGCCCCCAGGTAGAGGGAGAAGAGGGAACTCTAGAGTGATAGCTAGTATTTTTCCTACCTAGTCGGTCTTCAAGACTATTCAAACTATAGATTAACTAATGTTCTTTATAGCATCTCTAGTAAGAGTAAAGAATATTATTACTCTTATTTAACACAACACATTTAGAATGCTTCCACAACAAAATTTCCCAACTTATTATTGATTCATGATAATGAAAAAAATATTTTATTTATATTGTATTCATCTTGCAAGTATTTAGTTGAGTTAATTAGTTGCTTACTTTATTTTCATAAACCAAAAAATTAAAAAAAGAATCAAATTTGCATTCTAATTTTAGCATCTTAAATTTAAGTAAGAATATTTTGCTATATAGATTTTTTTCATCTAAAAATTTTAAATTCCTAAAAAGCATATAGTTATTATCTCTGTGCGTTCAATTTTTGGGGCTTACTCAAAAAGTCATATACTACTTGATAACGATATGTATACTTGCGCAGTATCCCATATTTAAAATAAAATTTTATTCTTATTTGTTTTATTGTGGAAAACTTATCTATCTTTTGCTTTGGATCAAGTTTTTTACTTTGTTGAAAATTAAAAATAACTATTAAGGAAGTTAAATTATATAATCGTATACATCGCATTTTACATTTATATAAAAAGCCGGGATCAAGTTTTTGGCGTAGTTGCCGGGGATAAAAAAAACAAAAAAGGGAAAAATACGGAAAATAACAAAAATTTTAAAAGAAGTTTTTAGAAAGCAAAATTTTTATTTTTACAAAGTATTATTTAAACTTTAAGATTTATTGTAGAAATATTGTAGTGTTGTTTTTATATAAAGTTATTATTTGTGTGTTTTTATTTTATTTTATTTTATGTGTTTTATAGTAATGTATGTGTAGTTCAGGTTCCACAGGACTTATGTCTTATGATTTTGAATTAGAAATAACTATTAGAAAAATTAAAAAATTTAAAATTACTGAAAAAATTCAAGAAATGGCACATCAAAATAATCAATTCCAAAGTTTAGACCTTTAAGAGATTATGCAAACCCTACAGTGGATGAACTTCATTGTAGTATTCAAAAACCCACTGTAGTGGCTAATTCATTTGAGCTTAAACATGTTATTATCCAAATGACATCAAATAATTAGTTTGGGGGAGCACCAACTGAAGATCCAAATTTATATCTTGCCAATTTTCTAAAATTGTGCTATATTTAAATATGATGGTGTATCAGATGATGTTATAAGACTTAGATTATTTCCTTTCTCATTGAGGGATAAGTCTAAAATATGGTTACATTCGTTATCACCTAGATCTATCATAACTTGGTGTGATTTAGCACAGAAATTCCTTGCTAAATATTTTTCACCATAAAAAACTGCGAAGCTTAGAAATGATATTACATCTTTTTATCAGTTTAAAGGGAAGTATATTTATGAAGCATGGGAATAATTTAAAGAACTCTTAATAAAGTGTTCACACCATTTTATACCAGATTTGCTAATAATTCAAACTTTTTATAATGGGTTAGCTGGATCTCTTAGATCTATTATTGATGCCGTTGCTGGTGCTTCATTGATGTCAAAGCCATTTTATGATGCTTATGCTTTAATTGAAGAGATGGCTACAAATAATTGTTAATGACCTTTTGAAAGGGTAAATCTTAAGAAAGTAGCCAATATTCATGAAATTGATGCTTTTGTCATGCTAGCAAATCAAGTTGCAGCAATTTCAAGGAAGTTAGACCAATTTAGAAAGAATTTTTTTCAACTAATTCCCATGATTGAAGAGAATTCATTAGGTCAAATGGTATATTCTCAAGCATCATTAGAGACTTTAAATTCCATCAACAATAAGCATAATAACCCATATTCAAACTATTATAACCCAGGTTGGAAGAACCATCCCAACTTTAACTGGAACAATACTTCGGGTGGTAATAATCAACAATGGGGAAACAATTAAGTTAAACTCATTAGAAAACTGGAAAAATCAAGGGAATAGTAATTATAGACATACTTATCCTTCAAGTTTTAACAGTAGTCCACAATTTAAGGAGAAGAATGTGTCAATAGAAGAAGTGGTGATACAAATGGTAAATCAATTACAAAGTCAAAGAGATACAATTAAAAATATTGAGAATCAATTGGGACAAATAGAAAATTCATTATGTAACAGATCCCAATTAACACTTCCTAGTAATACAGAAATAAATCTAAAAGACCAGAATAAAGAGCAAGTAAAAGTCGTTCAATTCAAAAGTGGAAGAGAATTGGAAGGTAAAATTCAAAAAGAGACTGAAGTAGAGAAAGAAGAGATTGAAGAACCAAAAGGTGATGCTCTGAAAGGTTTAGAGAGACATATATCTCCACTTAAAGTTGATTTGGAAAAACCACCACCTTCATTTCCTCAGTGGCTTCAACAACAAAGGTTGGATAAGCAATTTTCAAAATTTCTGGAAATTTTTAAGAAGCTTATAATTAATATTCCATTTGCTAAAGCTCTAGAACAAATTTCAAGCTATGTGAAGTTTATGAAGGATAATCTTTACAGGAAAAGGAAGTTTGAAGATAATGAAATAGTTGCACTTAGTGAGGAGTGCAATGCTATAATTCAGAAAAAGCTTCCTGAAAAGCTTAAAAATTCTGGTAGCTTTACGATTCCTTGTGCAATAGAAGAAAGATTTTATGGAAAAGCTTTATGTGATTTAGAAGCTAGCATCAACCTTGTGTCATTATCGATATTTAAAAGATTAAGATTAGGAGAAATAACTCCTACTACTGTAACTCTGTAGCTAGCAGATCGATCAATAACATATCATAAATGAGTTATAGAAGATATCCTAGTGAAAGTGGATTAATTTATCTTTCCTATTGATTTCATTGTGCTAGATATGGAGGATGATAAGGAGATATATATCACTTTGAGGAGACCTTTCCTAACCATAGAAAGAGCAATGATAGATGTGCAAAAAGGAGAATTAACTATGTGCATCAATGATCATATAGTTACATTTAATATTTTTAAATAGTAAATTTGATGAATTTTATAGAATGGATGTTATAAGATATTTAAGTGAATGTAATTTCAAAACAACTTATGAAAAAAATTTTGAAGTTAAAGAGTTGGAACACAAGAAAGAAGAAAAATTGAATCAATATGAAGTTTAAATAAGGAAGATTCAAATTATGTTCGAAAAAGTTTTGAAGTTTTGCACACAACAGAAAAAAAATGCATCTTTTTGTCCATCAATTGAAAACCCTCTTAAGCTTGAGTTGAAGTTGCTTCCTGAACATTTGAAGCATGCCTTCTAGATGATTCCAACATTACCTATTATAATTTCCTCAAAATTAACTACAGAAGGAGAAGAGAGTTTGATGAAATCTTTAAAGAGTTATAAGAAAGCATTTGAATGGACAATTATTGATATAAAAGGAACCAGTCCTTCAATTTATAAGCATAGAATTCATATGGAAGAAAACTGTAAACCCAGAGCTGATTCTCAAAGGAGATTAAATTCTATTATGAAAGAAGTTGTTAAGAAAGAAATTCTAAAGTGGTTAGATGCTGGAATTATCTACCCTATTTCAGATACTGCATGCGTTAGTCCAATTCACTGCGTTCTTAAGAAAGGAGTGACTGTGACTTTGAATTAACATAATGAGTTAATACCAAAAAGACAAGTCACAGGATGGTGAATATGCATTGATTATAGAAAATTAAATCTCACCACTAGGAAAGATCATTTTCCACTACCCTTTATAGATCAAATGCTGGATATACTAGCTGGGCTAAAATAATTTTATGTTCTAGATGGATATACTGGTTAACATCAAATACAAATAGCTCATGAGGATCAAGAGAAAACAACTTTTACCAGTCCTTATGGTACATTTGCTTTTAGAAGAATGCCCTTTGGTTTATATAATACACCTGCTACATTTCAAAGTTGCATGATGACAATTTTTTTGTGATTTACTTGAGAAAGGGATTGAAGTTTTTATGGATGCTTTTTCAGTGTTTGGAATTTCATTTGAAACATGTTTAGAAAATCTATTAAAAGTTCTTAAGCACTGTGAAGAAACAAATTTAGTCCTTAATTAGGAAAAATGCCAATTTATGGTAGCTGGATGAATAGTTTTGGGACATCAAGTTTCAGAAAATGGTATGGAAGTAGACCCCTACAAAAATTTGAGTGATCGTTAATTTACCTCACCCAATAAGTGTGAAGAAAATTAGGAGTTTTTTAGGATATAATGTACTCTGCAGCCGATATATTAATTTTTTTAAAAAAATTACTAAGCTTTTATGTCATTTACTTGAAAAAAATGTAATTTTTAATTTTGATAAAGAGTGCCTAAAATTTTTTGAGTTATTAAAAGAAAATTTAGTCACTGCAACAATTATTATTTCATCAGATTGGGAAAAACCTTTTGAATTGATGTAGGATGCTAGGGATTATGTTATCAGAGTTGTTTTTGGACAAAAACATTATAAAATTTTCAAAGTTATCTACTATGTTATTAGAACTCTTAATGAGTCTCAAATTAATTATTTCATAATTGAGAAAGAGTTATTAGCAGTAGTATATGCTTTTGATAAATTTAAATCATGCTTAATTGAAACTAAATGTATAGTAAATAAAGAACATTCTGCTATTAAGTATTTAATGAAAAAGAAAAAAGAAAACCAAGATTTATAAGATGGGTTCTTCTTTTGCAAGAATTTAACTTTAAAATAATAGATAGGAAGGGAGGTGAGAATCAAATTGCTGGTCATTTGTTTAAGCTTGAATTAGAAAACCACTTTGTTTTGAAAAAGAGATTAATGAACATTTTCCAGATGAAGAATTGTTTAATATTAGTGAGTGGCATGTTCCTTAGTATGTCGACATTGTGAATTTCATTGTTAGTGATATTATACCCTATGGAATGACATACCAATAGAAGAGAAAATTTAAATCTGAAACTAAGACTTATTTTTTAGATGACCTATTTTTATATAAATAAGGAAATGAAATTATTATTCGAAGATGCGTGCATTTATAAGAAACTTATTAAATTATTCAAAAATGTCATAATTCTGATTTTGGGGGACATTTTGGTGTTGATAAAACAACATACAAAATTTTACAATTTGAATTTTATTGACCTACAATCTTTAGAGATGTTAATGATTATATCAAAAATGGTGATCGATGTCAACAAGTAGGCAATATTTCTAGCAATTATGTGTTAGAAGTTGAGATATTTGATGTTTTGGGATTAGATTTCATGGGACCATTTATACCATCTTTCGAAAATTTATATATATTCTTAGCAGTAGACTATGTATCTAAATTGATAGAATTTGTAGCTTTACCTCGATGTAATACTCAAAGTGTTGCAAATTTTTTAAGAACAAACATATTTTACAGATTTAGGATGCCGAGAGTAATCATAACTGATTGGGGAAGTCATTTCAGAAATGCAATGATGGAGAAGCTATTAAGAAAATATAATATAAACCATAGAATTGCTACTACTTATCATCCTCAAACAAGTGGTTTGACTGAATTATCCAATCATGAAATTAAAAAGAATATTACAAAAATTTATAAATCCAACAAAAATGGATTGGTCAACTAAACTTGACTATACTTTATGGGCTTATAGGACTGCATACATAACTCCTATAGGAATGTCCCTACATAGGTTAATATTTGGGAAAATGTGTCACTTACCAGTTAAACTTGAGCATAAAGCATATTGGGTGATTAAGAAATTTAATTAAAATTTGAAAGATGCTGGTGAGAAAAGATTATTGCAATTAAATGAGCTTGAAGAGATAAGGAATGATTCTTATGAAAGTGCTAAGATTTACAAAGAAAAGATGAAGATGTGGCATGATCAGAGGATTCTTACTAAAAATTTTTAGTTAGGCCAACAAGTTTTGCTTTATAATGCAAGGTTAAGATTATTTCCAAGCAAACTTAAGTCCAAGTGGATGGGCCCATTTGTTGTGATGAAAGTTTATCCTTATGAAGCTGTGGATATTAAAGATCGTAAAATTGATAAAATATTCAAAGTGAATGGTCGCAGGCTAAAGTCCTACTTTTTAGGTAAATACTTAAATTAAATGATTTTTTGATGTTGGGTCACCAGAATAAGCACTTGTTAAGTCGAGTTGATGACGTTAAACCAAGCGCTCTATGGGAGGCACCCCATAATTATCTATGTATTTGTTTGTTGTTTGTTGTTGTGTGTGATTTAGAAAATTCTAGTAATATTTTGATCATATTATTAGTGTTATTCTAAGACCGCAAAAGATGACTTAGGCATGTAGAACGAATGTTTGGAAGTTAAGTTGACATGTGCTAAATTGGGCACTGACGCTTAAGCGCCAAAATCCGACGCTTAAGTGGGAAAGTTAAAAAACATGTGCTAAAATTCAGTTTCTAGGAGTTTAAACTGTGAATTGGTTAGCTTGAACATGGCAGACGGTTCTAGGATGTGCCAAGGAGTTTTAATAGGGGTTTAGAGCCAATAAATAGAAGGGTATGAGTAGAAATCTTACCACATCTCCATTTAACTCTAAATTTTAAGTAAAAAGGGAGGAATTTTGAAAAATGTCATCCTGGGAGAATGATTTGAAGAAGAAGGAAGTAATGAGAAAGAAGTTTATTAGTTAGAGTGCACAAGAGATGTATAATGGTTTTCTAGCTGTTAGTATCGAAGGAATAGCATAGAAAATCACAAAAAATGAGGCTAACATGGCTTCAATTGAAGTGAAAGTGATGGAAGTTAACGCACATCTGGATCATATGAGATGCCAACTTATGATGCAGTTTAGCCATACCACCTTTATAGAAGAAGCAGACAAGGCAATGTATATGAAGAACAAGTGGATTGAAGAAGATTCAACTAGAGTTATTAATCATAGTCCGTTCTTTCAGACATGCATTCCAAATGCTGAAAGAGAGACTAACGATAGGCTAGAATTTGTTCCATCGACTAGAGAGTGGATTAAGTTTGTGATTTAGTGTTTATGTGTTTGGTGTTTGTTAATGTTAAATGTTTTAATGTGTGTTTTATTTTATTAAAGGTCTAGTATTAAGTTTAGGAATTTTCTCATTCAAAACTATTTGGATTGAGAATTTATGTATTTGAAAGTGTTTATAATCATTCGTAAATGAATATAAGTGTTTTGTTTGTGTGAAATTTTGTGTTATTTAGTGTTGAATCGAATTATTTAAGATTGGCGAATCTTGAGTAAGAGAAGAGATAACAGGGGAGGAAATTGTTATTAAAGTATTTTGAGACCATATAGGCTTGGTTGACTTAGGCTAGGAGTGCATTTCACTTAAATAAAAAAAATCAAAATTCATGAACTGGCGCGTAAGCGCCGAACCATTCATGCTTAAGTGTTGGTTCACGAAAACCGGTTTGTGAACGGTTTTAATTGAAAAATTAGACCAAAAATACAATAACTGAGCCTCAACTTCAACTCCTACCTTCAATTTTTGTGATTTGGAGAGCTAGCGCATCATTTTAAGTGATGATTTTCTTGGTGATTTCAGGCCAAATTTGCTAGATTTAATCTTCTTAAGGTAAGAGCTTCACTTCTATGCAAAAAATTTTTATTTTCACCATGTGTTTTGAGCACATTCATGAGCTACCCGAAAATCACTATTCATGGTGAAAATTTGAGAAAATTTGATGGGAAATGCATAAATTTGTTAGTTTAAGTTTTTTAGAGTTTACTTTAGTGATTTGGAGTTGAATTTGGAATTTATTTTGAACTTAATACATTTTTTAGAAAATGACACCAAGAATGAAGAGAAGTAAAGGGAAAGCTCTATTCAATTCAAGTAAATTTCTCATTTTGAGAGCTCAAGATCAATACAGTGATGCACTTCATTCGAGGAAGTTGATTACCGAGCGTTGTTTTAAAAGTTCGGGAGGAGCTGTTGAAGATTTGATTGTCCAGTGGAGCGGTTTTATTGTTTTTATGCTATCGTAGTGATTTTTGTTGTGTGGGAGTTTTATGTGAATCTCCATGAAGTTGATGAAGGAGTCATAATGAGGGGGAAGACAGTATGCCATTTTTTCATGAGGCAATTAATTAGCTTTATCATTTGCTCCTGAGTACTTAGTGTTTTTATTCAAACTATGGTCCTACTGAGGAGAAGCCAGACAAAATTATTTCATCTTTGACTGCTAGAAGAGGGTTATGGAAGATTACAAATGAAAGAAGAGTAAACTTTTCTACTTCAAAATTGGATGCCACTGCAAAGGCATGACATTATTTTATTTCTGTTGGTCAACTTCCTACAAATCATTTGAGTGAAGTGACTCGAGATTGAGCGAACTTGAATTATTGCATTTAGCAGTTCAAGCTTATTGATATTGGAGCTTTGATTCATGGAGTTATTACCAGTTCAGTCGTCGCTGCTACTAATGTAGGTTTGAGATTCACATCCTTGATCTTTTCTTTATGTGAGCAGGCTAGAGTTAGATTTGACAGCTAGGAGGATATCTTACAACCACTAAAGCCCATTACCAGTGTGAATGTGAAATCTTATTCATATCATTCTATTTTTGGCTGGAAGGCCGGATTCTCTAGTAGTTATGCTGCCTCGACTTTGCAAGCTTCTACTTCACATGCTTCTACATCACGGGGTCAGACTTATGGATCTGATTCTTAGTCATAAATATTACAGAGAATAATGAATAATGTTATTTATACCAATGAAAAGGTATCAAACTTAGAACATTTTGAGCGATTATGACGGTGAATTCAACTTAGCTATGGAAATTTTTATGAGAGGTAACCAAAAGGTTGTATGTCCTCAGTGCCCTAGATATCCACCATATGAGCCTGCAACTGTTTGGCGTAGTGAGGATAGTGATGAAGAGGAAAATGATGATTAGTTTGGATCTTTAATTTTATTTATGTTTTTAGTTTATGTATTGTTATGAACTTTTGTTGGTACTAGTATTCTGTACTTTTTGTTATGTTTTTTATTGTGATTGTAGAGACTGATAGTTTTTACTATGTTGTGTTTTGTTTCGTACACCTACTGTGATGTATTTGTGTTTAGTGAGTAGTTATTATATGTGGTAGTAATTATTTTAATTGTGTTGTTGTATTTAGTTAGTGTTTGTTGAACTTAATTCTGGAATCTTATGAAGGTTTAGAATTTAGCTAACTTGTTACTTAAAGCTGCATGTGTAAAATTATCAATTTACTACCAGTTATTTTTCTTTATACCGCAGTCATGTATGTTTGTTAGTGAATTTGTTTACTTTTATATTATACTTCACAACATAGAAGTCTAATGAATCTCTATATTTTAAGTAAATTAAAATTTGATCAATTAAATTTTTACCCCTGTTTTTAATTTTTGTACTTGCATATTTAGGATATGAAAATTCCTTCAAGCATGTTATAATTAGTTTTCCTT
>NEWO01001782.1:33831-48753 GCA_003013225.1 Phalaenopsis aphrodite
CTATCTTTAGAGATGTTTATAGATAAATAAAAACTTTTGATCGATGTCAACAAGTAGGAAATATATCCAAAAAAATGAAATGCATCTGAATTTCTTGTCATAAGTTGAAATCTTTGATGTTTGGGGATTAGATTTCATGTGACTATTTATTCCTTCATTTGGGAACTTATATATATTAATTGCAGTAGACTACATTTCTAAGTGGATTGAAGCACAAGCTTTACCTCGTTTTGATGCTAAAGGTGTTTCAAGATTTTTAATGAAAAAAATTTTCACTAGATACGGAATGCCTAGAATGATTATCACTGATGGAGGATCCCATTTTAGGAATAAATACATTCAGAGATTGGCAAAAAAGTTTAATATGATTCATAAAATCTCTACTGCCTATCACCCTAAAACTAATGGGTTAGTTGAAGTTTCTAATAGAGATATTAAACAAATACTTGAAAATACTGTAAACCCTAGTAGAGTAGATTGGTCCACTAGACTGGATACTGCATTATGGGCGTACAAGACTGCTTATAAAACTCCTACTGGAATGACTCCTTACAGACTGATTTTTTGAAAGATTTATCACTTACCAAGAGAATTGGAGCATAAAGCATATTGGGCAATTAAAGAATTCAATTATGATTTGAAAGATTCTGGTAAGTAGAGATTGTTACAATTAAACGAATTGGAAGAATTAATAAATGAATCTTATGAAACCTTCTGTAATTTTGCTTCATCCGCTTGCAATATGCTCCGAGCTCCTTGCCATGATGGTTATGGGTTTAAGGTTTATGTGTGAACATGCATTATTTTTGAGTTAAGGGCTTACCATAGGTTATCTCCTAAACACATGTCCTACTGCTGTTTTCCCTATGGGTCTTTGCATATCTAAAAAATCATGCATTATTAAAAGAACGATAAAAGCATAACGAATGTAAAGTAAACATGTGTACTTTTGATTCCTTCCACTATTTCGAAAAAGTTAGTACCATGAACATAGTATAGTATTAAGTTATTCGTCACTCTATAGTCCGTTTTGGTCTTAATATTAGATGTTAGCCTTTAGATGAAGGGATAAGGGGACTCGATATTTGAAAGTCATAATTAGAAAGTCTTATATTACTTGATAATGATGCATATACTTTTGTAAAATCCCTTCAATTTAAAGATATAATTGAAATCTTACTTTGCTTAGGATCACAATTTTGACGTCGTTACCGGGGATAAAAATCTTGAAGTAGTGGTGTCAACTTCATAAATCCTTACATATAAAAAATATTGGGATCAAGTTTCTGGCGCCATTGCCGAGGATTGCATCGGTTGATCTTGACTTTTAGGAGAATTTTAGTTGAAGTATTTAGGCTTAGACTTGGAAAGCTGTAGTGTCGTAAAAATTGTTTTTGTATGAAAAGTTTTTTTTGGTATAAAAAAGTGTTGTGAGAAAATTGTTTGCGTGAAAAATAATGTGTTTTTGAAAATATTTTGTTGTGTTGAATATATTTTTTGTTTAATTGTTAATGTATATTTTTTTGTGTTGCATATGCGAAATAAAGGATCTGTAGGACTTGCGCCCTATCATCCCGAGTTAAAAAAAAGGGAAAAAATCAAAAAAACATAATGAACTTGAAAAACTAGAAATGGAAATGGAAAAATTTCAAAATAATAACTTGAAAATCATCATAAATCATTGAGGGATTATGTAAACCCTACGACAGATGAAATTCATTCAAATATAAAAACTTTTATCGTAGAAGCTGACTTGTTTGAACTAAATCCAGTAATTATCCTACTGGTGCATAACAAACATTTTGGGTGAACTTCTTTGGAGGATGCTTATTTACACTTATCAAGTTTTCTAGAACTTTGTGAAACATTTCATTATAACGACATGTCCAACGATGTTGTTAGACTAAGGCCTTTTCTTTTCTCACTAAGGGGTAAGGCTAAAATGTGGTTATACTCATCAGCACCAAGCTCTTTTAAAAATTAGGAGGAGTTAACTCAGAAATTCCTAGCTAAGTATTTTCCACCTTCAAGAACTACTAAACTTAGAAATGATATTATCTCATTTTGTCAATTTAAAGGGGAATCAATATACAAAGCCTGGGAAAGATTTAAGGAACTCCTAAGAAAGTGTCCACACCATGCTCTGCCCGATTGGTTAATCATCCAAACTTGTTACAATGAGTTAGTATGATCCCTTAGGTCTAAAATTGATGTTGATGGATCATTATTGTCAAAACTATTTGATGAAGCATATGTGTTAATTGAACAAATAACTACAAATGAATTTCAATGGACCTCTGCAAGGGTAAATCCTAAGAAGATAGCCAGTGTTCATGACACGGATGCTATTGCGATTCTTTTATCTCAGGTTACTGCAATAACAAGGAAGTTGGACCAATTTGTAATGAACAAGCCTCAATTTACTCCAATAAGTGAGAAAATTTCATTAGGGAATATGATTGATTTTAACATATCATATGAGACCTTAAATAACACAAACAACATGTATTCTAATTTGTAAAACCCAGGTTGGAAGAACCATCCTAATTTTAATTGATATCATACTACTAGGAGTGGAAACCAACAATGAGAAAATAATCATGTGAATCCTAATGGAAGTTAAAATAATCAGGAGAACACAAACTATAAACCTTCATATGCACCAAACTGTAACAATGATCAACAATTTTTAGGATAAGAAGATGTCTATAGAAGAAATGGTCTTGCAAATGAGAAACCGGTTGCAAAGTCAAAATACTGTGATTAGAAACATAGAGAATTAACTAAGATAAATTGTTAATTCACTTAGAATTAGACCCCAAGGAGCACATCCTAGCAACACTAAGATCAAACCTAAAGTGAACAATAATGAACAAGTAGAAGCTGTCTAATTAAGAAGTGGAAGACAAATAGAGGATGTGGTTAGAAAAGAGAAAGAAGTTCTGAGAGGAATAAAGGAAACTAAAAGACCTGAAGAACATGTTTTTAAGGATATAGAAAAATAAATATCTCTAACTAAATCAATTTAGAAAGAACACAACCTTTATTTCCTCCAAGACTTAGACATCATGAGTTAGATAAATAATTTTCAAAGTTAATGGAAGTACTTAAGAAGTTAACGATAAATATTTCTTTCAATGAAGCTTTAGAATAGATGCTAAGTTATGCAAAGTTTATGAAGGAGATATTAAATAAGAAAAGAAAATTTGGGGATTACGAGACAGTTGCACTAAGCAAGGAGTGTACTGTTATACTTCAAAAAAAGCTTACTCAGAAACTTAAAGATCGTTGTGCAATTGGAGAAAGATTATGTTGAAAAGCTTTATGTGATTTAGGAGCTAGCATTAATGTGATGTCTCTATCTATATTTAGAATGTTAGGTTTAGCCGATATTTGTCCCACTACTGTAACACTTTAGTTAGTTGATCGATCAATCATTTATCTAAATGAGATTATAGAATACGTGCTTGTTAAAGTGGATAAATTTATCTTTCCTATGGACTTTATTTTATTAGATATGAAGAAGGATATAGAAAATCCAATTATTTCTGGGAGACCTTTTCTTGTTATAGGACATGCTATGATAGATGTGCAAAAAAGCGAGTTGACTATGAATTTTAAAGACCATGAAGTTACTTTTGATGTTTTAAAAAACTATGAAATATTCGACTGAGAGAAAAGATGATAATTGTTTTTGGATGGATGAAATCGATTATCTAATTAAAGACCATTTCCAAGAAAGTTTTGAGAGTAAGTTAAAAGATGAGAACGAAATGGACTTTATGTGTTGAAAATGTTGTTTAAAGAAAACTTTATATATGTTCAAGATAAGTGCGAAATGATGGACGTTATCGAAAATAGTAAAATTTTAATTCCATCTATTAAAAAATATCAGTAACTTAAGATGAGCGTACTCCATATAATTTTAAAGCCTACCTATTTAGGGAATTCATCTACACCACCAGTCTTTATATTTTCAGATTTGAGTCAATCACAAGAAGAGCCTGAATTGAATAATGAAATTAGTAAAAGATCTTCTCAAAATGAGTTAATCAAAATCACTGAATGACATATTATGTGGTATACAGACAAAATGAATGAGATTCGAATGATGGTAAACATTGAATACATCAGGTCTTCGATGTTAGACCAAGCGCTTTGTGGGACGCAACCCATGGTTATCTTTGTTATTTGTTTAGTGTGATTATTTTTATGTTGGATTAGATAATATTGAGATGTTGGAATTTGATCTGTGTTTGACTTGTAAGAGTGGATTGGATTAATTGTGTGAGGTAATTCCTTTGTTATGACTAGATTTTTATATGATTTCTGGTAGTAGCAGGTTGACGAGTCTATTATAACTTAATTCTCAATTGGAGCTGAGCATTACCTTGAACTATAACTTCATTTATCTGACTCTGTCTTCACTGAGTAAGGTCATGAACTTTCATAGTGAACAACATCTGGATGAATTGCACTATTTTTATTTATCAGATTGTGTATACCTTAGACTTAGAGTAACCCTGAAATTAACAACACATGAGGGAATTCTAGTCCATGGGTAATAACCATATAAAGTTTTATAGTACACGCATGTTATTAGTGTTGTTTATTTTGTTATAAATTAATTATAAGGAGGGAAAATGTGAGTAGAAGGGAGATCAAATTAACCTCAATTGTTGTTTGTTTATGAATCTGTGAGTCTATGTATTAGAGTTTGTGTGTCTATGTTTGTGAGTCAAGTTGAATGAGTCATTGGAGATGAAAAAACTTATCTCAATATTTTAAACTCGTTACAATTCAAAACATCCTTTATAAAGTTTAAAAAGTGTTCCTGTTTAATCTTCAGTTTACACCTATTATACTATTTAAAATTCCTTTATAGTGTAATGCCAAGCATGTTTAGGCTAGATTTATTTTCTACTGTAATATTCTGCCATATGTTATTTGTTGATATTTTTGTAGGATGTGTAGTGAATTGTAAAAGTGATCTTTCACTATTACATAGTTTTATACATTGTTGTTACACATGTTTGAGCTTAAGTTTGGAGGAAAAAGAAAAAAAAATTCAAATTTAAACTTTACTTGCTTTCAAAAGTACTACAAATAAATTTGTATTTTGTTTCTATTGATTATTATTACGTGGAGTCACCCTAAGGATGTTAGAATTTTAAGTATAGAAATGTAGGAAAACTTACTTGATATTTTTAGTGAGAAGGGTGAACCTAAAGTTAATGGTATTTAGTAGAGAACTAGGGAAAATGAATAATGACACAACTTAATATATATAGTCTTTATGTACATATTTTTATACCTATTTTTGAGATATTGCGCTTTAATGGAAGGTATTTGTGTGTTTTTATTTTAGGTACAATCAAATGGATGAAAAATAGTGAAAAGAGTGAAAATTGATCAAATTTTGAGCTAAAATGAAGAAGGTGTGCATAAGAACTATGGCGTCTAAGCTCCCAGAACTAACGCTTAAGCATCATTAAAACTAAGAATGTCGTGCCTAAGTGCTAAGTATCTCGCGCTTACGCTTTAGAAGTAATTACTTGATGATTCATTGAATTTAGAAAAATTTTTGAAGATGTGTTTGAAGTAACCCTTGGTGAAAATGTGAGACATAGTTAATGGGCACGAAAATACATTCAATTGGTTTTTAAAAGGAGGCAACTCTTGGAAGATTCATTAAATGTGGACACATTTTGAAGAGACACCAAGACACCTTTTGTAAAATTATAAAAGAAAGACTTGGATTGGATTGAAGAGTCGTCCACTCTTCCAGACACACACACACAAGCCGTCGCCACCTTTAAACACCGCCGACACCTCTCTCTCTTAGATTAATTAGGATACCTTTAGAGAGAAGAAGAAGAGAGGAGTTATAGTGTCTAAGTAGAGAGTATTGTAAGAGAAAGGAAGAGAAGAGATTCAAAGAAGCTTCAAGAGTTTGGTGGAGAGGTTTTGAGATAATTTGTTATTTTTGTGACTATATTTGGTTTTAATTTAGACCTACTATTTGTTTGCATGATTTCTACTTTCAAACTTAAGTGTGGTTGTGTTTTCTCCATGAATTTTGAGTAGTTTTTTTTTATTTTTTTCCTTAAAATGATAAGTGATTAAGTATTGAATGGAAGTTATGTGAAGTATTAATCTTTAATGTTGCAATAAATTGTGATGATTTTAAACCTTGTACTTCATTTACTTCTTGATTTGGCTAATTAAGATGTTAATATTTATTGTGAGAACATGTAAGATTTGAGATGGTATTGTCTCAGTCAACTAATTGTAATAATTACATAAGATTGAATAGATTAGAATGTAATTCATATGATTGAGTGCAAATAAATAGGAAAATAAACTTTGAAGGGTGTAGAATTAAAAGACTTTAGAGTTACAGGCTAAAGCCCCTAGGGTTTAAGGTATGTTTAAGATGAGTTAGAATTTGAGACTGTTTTTTAATGTTTTGGTCTAATGAAGGTTAGAAACAAGAGGTTTTGTTCATGTTTGGGTCTAATGCAGGTTATCCACAAAGATTGTGGTTAGGTGTAGTGAGAGTTAGACCTAAAGGGTTGAACTAAGTCTAATTTTGGTTAGACTGAGGGTTTAGGTTTAGGACAAATGTGGGCTAGGCCTAAATAGTTTAAGTTATGTCCAATTTGTGTTGAACCTAGGGTTTAAGTTTAGGTCTAATGTAGGTTAGGCCTAAAGGTTTGGTTATGTCTAATTTGGATTAGACCTAGAGTTAGGGTTAGGTTTAAGATGAGTTAGACATATGGTTTATATTTGGTCCAATTTTGGTTGGACCTAGGGTTAGTTTAGGTCTAATTTTGATTAGACTTAAGGCTTAAGTTAGGTCCAATTTGGTTTGGACCTAAGGTTTAGGGTTTGAATAAGGTCCAAGTTGTGTTAGACCTAGCAGAGTTAAAAATTATGCCAAGTCTAATGTGGGTTAGACTAAGAGGTGGAGCTGAGGGTTTTAGTTTAGGCATGAGCTAAGCCAAATCTGACTAGAACTCAGACTTGTCCTCAATTGGATGGGGTCCAACCGTAGGTTCACTTAGGTCTGGATTTAATTAAATCTAACTTAAGCACATACTCAAATTGAGCTAACCCCAAGACATTAGAATTATGTCATAGTTAAGGGGCTAACCGTGTTGCAAGTTAAGCTCCAAAGATTGGATTAATAATTTAATTTTACTTTGACAAACAATTTGGGCCAAAACGTATTTTTTTTAATTTTTTGCAAATTTACCCGTAGCCTTCTAATTTTCATTTTAGGATTTTTAAAGGTGGGAATTATCATTTTAGTGCTTAATTTTCTTGTCCTAATTTTTCCTATTAATTTTCATCTTTAATTTTCAATTTTTCAGATTTCTTATAATTATTTATGAAAAAATTATAAATTTGGTAAGAAATTGATCATTTCAATGTTACAGAGATCCTTTGACCATAGCAAATTCAAGAAATATTCTTAAGGGTAGAGGGAAAAGCTCCTAAAATTTTCATATTCTTTGGGTTTATATTTAATTTTAAAAAATTAAAATACTCTTTGGATTATTTAATTAATTGAAAATAAAATATAATCTATTTATTTTCAGTTTATTATTATTAGCTTCTCCTCTATTCACTGAGTTCAGAGTATTTTTATTTATTTTATTTATTTTTTCTACACCAATTTATGAAGTTTTAAAGTTTTAATTAAATTTAGAGATTTATTTAATTCAGAAAATCAGAATTTTCTACTTATCCACGTGACACCACGTCATCCCTTATACTCTTCAAACTCTTATATGACATCTTCTCGTTGGGTGAGCTTTCCAGGTGGGCAGCCAAGATGGCGCCAATGCAAAGTTTTCTCCCTCCACGTTTACGTGGTCCGATCAAATCTTTTTCATCCATTTTTAATACACGGAAACAGACGACATTCATTCATCATCTCCATAGGACAATGAACTAAGAACTATCCACGATGAAACCAAAAGATATCATTTGATTCTCAACCAAATCAGTCGGGGCTTGTTCCTATAACTTCATCTAAGCTAGATGAACATATATATATATATATATATATATATATATATATATATATATATATATATATATATATATATATATATATATATATATATATAGTTCAGTGAGCATGGTGTGTTATTTTCTTTCACAAAAGACCAAAATTGAGGCTAGCTTTAGGGATTTTGATCCTTACCCTATCCCAAGTGGTGTAGCCTCAATTTAGCTTAATAAGGGGCTTCGTCATGATGCACACACCTCCTTCTTGCTTTAATTTGAACTAAAATTGACTTTAATTATAAGCTAGACCAAATGGTGGCTCAACTTGGCTTTGAGATGGTTTGGAGAGATGGGGAAGTCTCAAGTTTGATTGAAGGAGACTAGTGGAGGTCCATGATGCTTTTGAGAGGTTTAAGTTCAAGTTTTGACGAGGCCAAAAATTTTCCTTTATTAGGGCTGAGAAATTAGGGTTTTCTAATGGTGTTATTGGTTTAAGGACATGGGGGATTAACTTTCTAGGTCAACAAGGAGATTTTCTCTGTTGAGAGGCAGAGGTTTGGAAGGCTAGGTTAGGAGTTTAGTGATGTTTTAATGCTTTCAGGTTCCTTCCTCAAGTAATCATGAGATGCCATGGGAGAGCTCTACAATGATTGGGGAAGCTTGGGCGGCTCCTGAGAGAGACACAAAGAAATTTTAGAGGATTTTTGGGTAGTTGGATGGAATTCTCCAAGTTTCCTTGGTAGCTTGAAGTTTTTGACCATGGTGAAGGGTATGGAGATGGGGGAAGCATTGGAGAAGGCTCTAAGCTTACTGGAGGCTTCTTAGGTGGATAACATAGGTTAGTGGTGATTGGGTTTGACTCATAAAAGACAAGTCCAAGATGACTTTGGCTAGGCAACATGTATGATGACATGTGTCCCCTCCCTCACGTGGATAACACAAGTTAGCGGTGATTAGGTTTGACTCACATAAAACTGGTCCAAGATAACTTTGGCTAAGCAACATGTATCGTGACATGTGTCCCCTCCCTCATAATGAGTCATGATAAATAGTGCCAAGCCACTAATTAAGGGTGGGTTTAGGTTGAGTTTGCTTGATCAGTACCTAACCCCTGGCATGGGTTCGATACTGACCAGAGGAAAATATGTTAAGATTTTCATACATATTTTATACTATTTTTGATCATATTGCACTTCAAAAAAAGGTATTTTTGATGTTTTGTTGCAGGAATGATGAATTAGGGTCATTGGAGATAAAAGATGCAAAAAGGAGCAAATTTCGAGCAAAAAGGACCAAAATGTGCAGAATTGAACTAGGACCCTGATGGCGCCATCGACCACGCCGATGGTGAGATTTTCCCGACACTCCAGAATTAATTCATTAAGAAGGTCCGCTGACGGTGCCCTCGAGGCCGCCGATGGCGAGCTCGATGCTTATACCCAACCAGACTTTGGATAAAGCCAAATTTTGGAGGGATTCTTAGAAAACTCTTGGGAAAGCTCATCCACAACTTTAAAAGACTATTTTGGCCAAAAATTGAAGGAGGGAGAGACCCTCGAGAGGCTAGAGAGTGTTCCTAGATGTTAGAAGGGTTCCAATAGTGTGTAAAATTGTGAGGAATTCTTCAAGAGATTGTAAGAGTGGAGGGAAAGTGAGAGATTTCTTCATCCTTACTGTTTCAAAGAGAAATTCTGAGTGCTGTAAAGAAAGGAGAGATTCAGAGGAACTTCGAAAAGTGTTCTTGGGGAGATATTAGAGATAAGTTATTTATTTGTTGTAGTTTGTATGAATTTGATTTTATATTTGAATTCCAAGTTTTGTTCTATTTTCCCCATGAGATCTGAGTAGTTTTCTCTGTCTTTCTCCTTGTCTCGAGATTTGTGAAATGGTGATTTGAATTTGTGAAGCCATGAAAATGTTTAAGAAATTGTGATGATCTTTTCACTTCCATCTTAATTTACTTTCAATCTGGCCAATTGATTTGTTAAAATATGTTAAGTTTTACAACTAAAGTGAAGATTACATCAAAGATTCAGGGAGTTCAAAGCCCTTGGAAGTTGGGTGCAAATAAATAGGAAATAATATTATCAGACGTAGAATTAGAGATTTTAGAGTGGCAGACTAAAATCCCCAATTTGATCCTATCGTTTGGCTGTTGAAGTGTAGATGTTAGCCCTCAGGCGAGGGGAACGTGGGAGCTCCGAAGTGAGAGCCGGTATCCTCCCGGCCTAACCACAGATTCATTAAACAAGCGCAGGATTATTCAATGTTCTATATGCTTGGACCAAAGGGTAATGAATAGGTATGCTCCTATTTGGCACAATATAATTTGAACTAATTCACTTTATCCATTCACTATAATTTCTTCATAAGGAGAATGATGCTTTCTTTTATATTGAATATCACATTTAAACCTCCATTAGTATCATTAGTTATTTGATAGTTATTAAAATTACATATTTATTTCAATTGCCTATTAGTGACAGATAAGCAAATAGAACTTTGTTGTTGTGATTAAAATATTGCTTTTTCTTAAATCATAGTTTGTAACTCTAAACTTACTCCCTGTGGGATAGATATCTAGGACTCCATTAGAGCCATATATTACTTGAGTGATATGTATACTTGAGTTGATAAGTGTGAATTTACAATTATTGAATATTTATTACATCCATATTTATCTTATATTTTTAAGCATATATAAAGTCGCGGTCAAGTTTTTTGCACCGTTGTCGGGGAGTGAGTGAGTAAAATCAAAGAGAGAGTAACGGACAAATTAGCATTATTAGAAAATCTTCACCTGAATTACAACTTATTTTTATGTTTGGTTAATTATAATATTGTATACTGATTTCAAATTGTAATTTGGACCTGAAAATCTTATACCCTATGATTTGAAATTAGAACACACTGTTAGAAAGAAAAGAAGAATAAGAAGAGAACCTAGAAATTCTGATACAATGCAAAACAACATGAAAAATCAAGGAATAGAGAATGAACACCAACCTAGACCCCTACGAGATTATGCAAATCCTACAACAGATGAAATTCACTTATCTATCCAAAATCTTGATGTAGCTGCTAATTCATTTGAGCTTAAACCTGCTATTATCCAAATGGTACAAAACAATCAATTTAGAGGTACACCGAATGAAGATCCTAACTTACACCTCGCTAGTTTTTTTGAACTTTGTGCTACTTTCAAATATGACAAAATCTCAAATGATGTTGTTAGACTTAGACTTTTTCCTTTTTCACTGAGGGATAAGGCTAAGATGTGTTTAAATTCGTTAGCATCAGGATCTATTAGACCTTGGGGAGAACTTTCACAGAAATTTCTATCCAAATATTTCTCTCCATCCAACACTGCTAAACTTAGAAATGACATAACATTGTTCTGTCAGATTGATGGAGAGTCAATATATGAAGCTTGGGAGAGATTTAAAGATCTTCTTAGGAAACGCCCTCATCATTCATTACCAGATTGGTTGATAATTCAAACTTTCTATAATGAATTAGTGGGATCTCTTAGATCGATTATAGATGTTGCAGCTGGTGGTTCGTTAATATCAAAACCTTTTGATGAGGCTTATTCATTAATAGAAGAGGTGGCTTCCAACAATTTTCAATGGCCCTCTGAATGGGGAAATCCTAAAAGAGTAGCTAGTATCCATGATTCTGATGCAATATTGATGTTAGCTTCGCAGATTGTTGCAATATCAAAGAAATTAGATTTGTGGATGTTCAAACTTCATATGAGACTTTAAATGCTATTAATAGACCCAACAACCCTTATTTGAATTATTATAACCCAGGTTGGAAAAATTATCCAAATTTTAATTGGAATAATAATTCTTCTACAAATCAACAATGGGCAAACAACCCAATGAACCCATTAGGAAATTCATCCAACCAAGGAAATGTTATTTATAGACCTTCTTATCCTTCAGGATTTAACAGTAACACTCAAATTAAGGAGAAGACGTTGTCTATGGAAGAGCTGATATTAAACATGGGTCAATAATTGCAGAAT
This sequence comes from Phalaenopsis aphrodite, assembly GCA_003013225.1. NCBI lineage: Eukaryota > Viridiplantae > Streptophyta > Magnoliopsida > Asparagales > Orchidaceae > Phalaenopsis > Phalaenopsis aphrodite. The sequence goes on from NEWO01001782.1 coordinate 45,884, forward strand.
CAAGGAAATCAATTACAAATTCAAGGAAATCAATTGCAAAATCAAGGAACTGCTATTAAGAATATTGAAAACCAATTGGGACATATCGCTATTGCACTTAGTAACCGAACATTAGGAACTTTTCCTAATACTGTGGAACCAAATCCTAAAGATCAAGGAAAAGAACAAATCAAAGCGATACAATTACGAAGTGGAAAAGAATTAGAGACAAAGAAACAAAAAGAAACGGAAACTGAAAAAGAGAAAGTGGATATCGAAAAAGAAAAGGATCATGAGTACCCAGATTTAAAGTATCCATTTACACCAATGAAAATTACTGTGGAGAAACCTCCACCACCGTTTCCTCAAAGATTAAAGCAACACAAACAGAATAAACAATTTTTTAATTTTTTAGAAATTCTTAAGAAGTTAACTGTGAATATTCCCTTTGTAGAAGCTTTAGAGCAAATGCCCAATTATGTGAAATTTATGAAAGATATTCTGAACAAGAAAAGGAAGTTGACGGATAACAAAACTGTAGTGCAATTATTTAGAAAAAGCTTCCTAAAAAATTAAAAGATCATGGCAGTTTCACTATACCGTGTGCTATTTATGAAAAATTTTATGGAAGAGCTTTGTGTGATTTGGGAACAAGCATTAATCTTATGCCTCTGTCAATTTTTAAAAGATTAGTTTTAGGAGAAGTCTCACCTACTTCTGTAACTCTACAGTTAGCGGATCGTTCAGTTACATATCCTAAGGGAGTTATAGAAGAAGTGTTATTAAAAGTGGATAAATTTATCTTTCTTGTAGATTTCATTATTTTAGATATGGAGGAAGATAAATAAATACCTATCATTTTAAGAAGACCATTTTTAGCTACTGGAAAAGCTATGATAGATGTTCAAAAAGAAGAATTAATAATGAGAGTTAATGATCAAGAAGTGACTTTTAACATTGCGAAATATGTGAAATACCCTGCTGTTGAAAGAGATAATGAATGTTTTTCGCATGGAAATTAGTGAACATCTATTGAAAGAACATTTTAAAAAACATTTTGAAGAGAAAGAACAATTTGAAGAGGGTGATGAAATTATTCTAGCCAAATTTGAAAATGAAGAATTAGATTATGTTCAGGAAAGATTTGAGATGTTAGATATTATAGAAAATGCTGATAAGAATCTATTTCCGTCAATTATAAAATCGCTTGAACTTGAGTTGAAAGTATTGCCTTGCCACTTGAACTATGTGTTTTTGGGAGACTCATATACATTACCATTTATTATATCTTCATAATTAAATGATTTGCAAGAGCAAAGACTGTTAGATACATTGAAAAGATATAAGAAAGATTTTGGTTGGACCTTAGCTGATATTAAGGGAATTAGTCCTTCAATCTGTATGCACAGAATTATATTAGATGAACAATATAAACCAAGAGTTGATCCACAAAGGAGATTAAATCCAATGATGAAAGAAGTAGTTAAGAAGAAAATTTTAAAATGGTTAGACACTGGAATTATATATCATATTTCAGATAGTGCGTGGGTATGTCCAATTCATGGTGTTCCTAAAAAAGGAGGAGTGACTGTTGAGACAAAAAAAAATTAATACTTATCAGACAAGTTACTGGGTGGCGCATTTGCATTGATTATAAAAAATTAAACACTGCCACCAGGAAAGATCACTTCCCTTTACCTTTAACAAAAAAAACTAGTTACACAAATATTTTTATTTTTTAGATGGATATACTGGTTATCATCAAATTCTTATCGCTCTTGAGGATCAAGCAAAGACAATATTTACTAGACCTTTTAGAACTTTTGCTTTTCGAAGAATGTCTTTTGGATTATGTAATGCACCTGCAATATTCCAGAGATGTATGATGTCCATATTTAGTAAATTAATTGATGATGGATTGGAAGTACTTATGGATGATTTCTCTGTATTTGGAACATCATTTGACGCATGCTTAAATTATCTTGAAAATGTTTTGGAGTTATGCGAAAGAACTAATTTAGTTCTAAATTGGGAGAAATGTCAATTTATCGTTGTAGGAGGATTGTATTAGGGCATAAAATTTCGGAAGATGGTATGGAAGTAGACCCCGCAAAAATTCAAGTTATATCTGAACTAACACCTCCTACTAATGTAAGAGAGGTTAGGAGTTTTCTTGGACATGTTGGATTTTACAGGCGTTTTATTAAAGATTTTTCAAAAATTATCAAACCTATATGCCAACTTTTAGAAAAGGACAAGAAATTTGAATTTACTGAAAGCTGTTTAAATGCCTTTGAGATATTAAAGAAAAAAATAATCACCGCCCCTATTATAGTTTCACCTAATTGGGAGAAACCATTTGAATCGATGTGTGATGCTAGTGATTATGCTATTGGAGTTGTCCTTTGACAAAGGTATGAAAAGATTTTTAAGGTTATATACTACGCTAGTAAAACTCTTAATGATGCACAAATTAATTATACTGTTACTGAAAAAGATTTACTGGCCATTGTATATGCTTTCGATAAATTTAGATCTTATTTAATTAGATTTAAATGTGTTATGCATACTGATCACTCTGCTATTAAATATCTGATGCAAAATAAGGATGCCAAAACAAGGTTGATTAGGGGGATACTTTTGATGCAAGAATTTGATATTGTGGTTATTGATAGATTATGAACTGATATTCAAATTACTGATCATTTGTCAAGATTAGAAAATTAAGAATTATTTGACACTGAAAATGAAATTACAGACAGTTTCCCTGATGAACAACTTTATAATATTAATGAGTGGAAAATACCATGGTATGCTGATATTGTTAACTATATTATAAGTGATGTTTTGCCACCTATGCTAACATTGCAACAACAAAAAAATTTCATTCA
>NEWO01001783.1:17387-28638 GCA_003013225.1 Phalaenopsis aphrodite
CCTCAAACTTAACTATTACTTATGCTCAAGTAATTTTAGTACTATATAAAAGTTATGATTTAGTACAGCAAAGTTTTAATTCAGAACTACTATAAGTTTGATTTAAATAAATATCATAGTGAGATTTTCAGAAAAAAAAATTTAAGTAATTGGATTAACTCTGTAGCCATAAGATTATCTAGTCATCAAGTTTAAGAGTTCTAGTCTTCTATTCATTTCAAGAATGACTATATGTTGCAATATTAAGTCCCTTAGAATATCCAAAAGATAGGAACTTCATGAGATCTCTACTAGTAAAAGACTTATTCATAAATATAAGTTAATAAATGAATTTAAGTTTTCCGTTTAGGTAGGTCCAGTGATGTCAATTTTTGATTAGGCATATCCTCAAGCTTCTCCTCACTTCCATAATTTTTTTTTCTTTTCTCTTTTTCATTTGGATTGCTTTGAATCCTATATATATTTCTTTTCTTTTCAGGGATTGTCTTCAATCCTTTCTTTTTCCTTTTTCAAGTGAGGATTACTATATCTCGATAGCCTTTAGTGATTTTGAACTTCACTTTTCTTTCCCTAAATTTGAAACTCAAAGCATTCCTTTACCTTATAAATATTTCATAATTTTTACATCATTGAGCCCCAATCTTTTCTTCTCAAATGAATTTCCAGATTCTTAATACTTCAAAATTTAGTTTCCTTTACTTTAAATAGTTAACCATAATCTTATTCTCTTATACTAAATATCTTAAGTTACAAAATTAATTTTCATTATAAAAATATTTATTTAAATCTACCTAATATATAAATAGTTACAAAAAATATAGTTACCTGAATTAAATTCAGTACATGAAATCATATAAATAATTTTTCAAAACATTGAAATAGAGGACATCTAATAGTTAATCTTTGTCTTCCCTCCCCCAAACTTAAATTTTTAAATATGAAATAATATAGGTGGAAAGAAAAACTATAAATATTAATAATACCTCATTATTGTAAGCATTTTTATCATTCTGAAACTTTTGCAGGTCTTCTTAAATTCTTACTTCACCTAGTCTGTAATATTAGGAGATTTCTACACATATAAATGAATAGAGGAATTTTTGGGTAATGAAATTTTCAAATAAGTATAAAACTAAAATATTAAACAAGCACAACATTTTCTAACACAACCACAATACTAAACAATACAATTAAAATTAAAATACAAAAATAAAAATCACATTACATTACAAAATACTACTGAACCTCTACTAAACTACACATGCAAATTTAGCTATAACACTACCTTTATAACAAAAATTAAAATTATCCAAGTATACAAAATAATAAAAATGAAAGTCCAAATAAATAAATATTTCTATTACAAAAAGATTACAGTAATAAAAGTACAACTATAAGCACAACAATTCATTCAATATCAAAATCCCAAGCTATATCTTTATCGCCTTGATCAGCAGGTGGATCGGGATGATACTGAGTATACTGGGGGCACTCAGGAAAAGTAACATCAGGCTCACCTATGTAGTGTTGGGCCTGAGCTTCATAATAAGCTACCTCAAAATTTGAATGCCTCTGAAGGTGCTCACTATCGTAATCGTGTCGACATTCTAAACCTCCAATCCTTTCATTTATCAATTCTATGATCTTCCGCTGTAAGGTCAACTCATTCATCAAATCAGAGAGGGTAGGGGAACTAGAAGGTGGAAGGTCATAACTTGTAGAGGGGACATCTCTACTAGTAGAAGGTTCATGACTTCTACTCCCAGTTCTCCATTTCTCATGGGATTCATAAGTTTTCAAATTGGCTTTACTAATGGGTTTCATAGGGTAAACCCATTCTTCATCTCCAATCTCTACTCCATAAAGTTTGCAAATTGTATAAATAAGTTCACGATATCCTAGACCTCCACTAGTCTTACTCCTCGCCATAATCAATATATTCTTAAAAATGATTCTCCCCCCATTTATAGTTCTATTATTTTGAATACAGAAATTCATAAAAGCTCTATCTCTAGTTACCTCACTATGGTGATAGGTCGGTAACAGAGTAGATGAAATGAAATAGTGGCACGCTTTAGAGGTGGCATTCAACATGGAAGCAACAAAATTTACCCGTTCTCGCTGCTTTATCTTCCATGTTCCTTTCCCATCAGTGAGAAAGTTGATCACATCATTTAGGGGGCCTTGCATCGTACTAAAGGATTCATATTGGCAGCTATAAGAGTCTGGGACTTCAAAAGAAGTGTTGATGCAGGCGGCAGTAAACTCAACAGGAAATCCATTCACTTGAACGCTTTCGTCATCATAAAAAATTACATTGACATAGAATTCCTTCACAACATTTGCATCAGCTTTATTGGTGGTGTAACAAAAGTTTTCCCACCTCCGCTTAGCAATAACTCGTTCAATTTCTCCTCCTGGACTTTCAAAAACTCGATCTTGTATGCACTTCTTTCCTTTAAATATGAAAGTAAATTTTGTTTGAGCCATTGCATTGACGAAGAGAGACTCGTCAAACTCAACTCTTCTCTTTTGATGTGGAACCATTTCAATCTAATCAAATTATAAAAAAATTCTAAAAATTACTTTAAATATACAAATCATGGCTTCCAATAGTAATTCTAAGAGTTTAACAATAAGATCCATGAATTTCTTCCCAAATTTTCTTCACATTGTCAAATCTCTCGGATCACCTCAATGTGGAAGAAATCCATGGTGAAAATCAAATATTTTTAGTTTGGAGTGAAGCTCTTACTTAGAGATGATCAAATATGGTGTTAAAAAGCCTTGAAATTGCCTCCCAATCCAAGATCTTTCAAGGTCTAGGTCAAAAATGGAATTTTTAGGAGGAAGGGGATGATGAATAGTGGTGGTTGACTGGTCAAAATCGCGGTTAAATGTGTTTTTTCATGAGCTTGCCGTCGGCGGGGTCGATGGCGCCGGTCGGTGAGATCTATTGGAATTTAAATCAAAAATCTCGAAAAAATCTCGCTGTTGGTGGCATTTAGGGCACTGTCGGCGGGCTCAATTGATTTTGTCCAAATTTTAGATTTTTGTGATTTCGATCAATTCTAAGCCTTAACAACATCTTTTGAATCATTATAGATATAATTTTAAATGACTAAATGATGTACTTAGCACAACACAAAACATCACATTTATATATAAACTCCAAGGAGTACAATATACGTTACATAACACGCTTAAGTTTGGTATTTTCTCAACCTCAACACATTAGTTCATCGTCGCAATCCATGCCACAACACTCAAAACGCTGAAAATAAAACATCATATTCTTAGTCTCAACTATACAGAGATCTACAAGCATAACTCCAAGGCAAAGCAAATACAAAGTTCAAATCAAAATATATAGATAGATGGATAGGTAGTAATATAGATCTACTAATCCTTAAACTCAGTACCCGATTCTCCTCTGAGATCACCTATAGATTGCACATGAATGAAGATGTTGTAGAAGGGTCAGAATGGAAATTCTTTAGTGGAATCCTCTTCTATTAACTTCATCCTCCTCATCAGTAGTATTAAGCTATCTTCTAAATGTCTAGAGTGCACAAAATGTTCCTTCATCCTCCAGTCTAGATGATCGAGGAAATCAGAGATATTGTTAGTCGCATTTATGACATTTTGTACCTCCTTTTCCAATTTCTTGATTTGGCGCAGGATCACCAAAGACTTGTCAGGGACTGAGGGTTGAACTAGTAGTGAATTCTGAGATGATTGATCTACTATGATGGCCATATCATTTTCATCTTCAAAAACTGGGAATCTCTCAGTTGGATCCAATGGCTTTCAAGATAGCAGTACATTTTCCCAATTTTCGTAGGACACTTGGAACTGACTGCAAAGTGAGAAAATTGTGAAGGGGTGTCCAAGCCCATAAGTTGATCCATGAATGATGAGGCCCAAAACCGACTTCACAATTATTGATCCAATGTCGATCGACAGTCCCCTTTGGATGCAGTAATTCAAAATGGCACTTTCTTTAGAAACTTTACCGCTCTTCATTTTCAGTAACAGTTTTGCAGAAATGAAAAAGTGCTAATGTTTTGAAACGGGATTTAGGAGTGTTGCAGAAAAACTAACATACCCATTTTCTCTTGTTTCCCAGTCGTCATTGTCATCCGTTAAATATTGGAAAATTTCATTCATCTGGTTTCTCATTGGGACAAAATTGGAATAGTGGCAGACAGGAACATTCTCTATCATATATAATTCATTAATCCACACAGGAGTAAAAGTAATCCATCTTCCTCACACATAAACAACTCCCTGGTTGATTCCATGTAAATTTGCATAAAATTCTTCCACCACTGGAACAACCATGGCGGCGGTTGTGTAGCACAACACTTCCCATCTTTGCCACACTATTGTTTCTTCAATATCCGTCATGGGATTATTCAATCTGTGATTTACGAATCCTCATTCCTTGATCAATCTTTTCTTATCAGTAACTTGTTGAAGATTTGCGCACTAATAAACTTTTGTCGATTAAAACATTGCATTTTGGGATTATCAGAGGAATTGGACGTCATAGGAATGAGATTAGTGGAGTTTCACTTCATTTTTGGAGGGAAAATATGAACTATAAATCAAATTCTTGAGAATTCCTGCCCAAAAACTGCCATTTGAACCCAAGTAACCGCATATTCTCCGGTCTCGCCGTCGGCGGGGTCGAGGGTGCCGTCGGCGGCGTCGAGGGCGTCGTCGGCGCCCAAGGAAAAATTTGCTCAGTTTTGCTTTGGTCCAAATGCGTTCCAAGTTTTTTTCATGGATCAAATTTTTAAGATATTTCAAGGTTAAATAAGAGTAGGAGAGCTTAATACTACCTCAAACTAACGATAATTTTAAATAAAAAATATTATAATCGCGATAAAAGTAAAGATCAATATGGGTTGCCTCCCATAAAGCACTTGGTTTAACGTAGTCAGCTCGACCTGTTCAAGTGTCATTCAGGTTGACTGATCATTAAAACCTCTTTAAATTTTGGTCTTTTACCCTCATAGTATGGTTTTAATCTGTGTCCATTTACTTTAAATCTATTTCCCATCTTCTAATCTTCAATTTCAACAGCTCCGTAAGTATAAACTTAAGTCACTGTAAAGGGTCCTAAGCAACGAGACTTCAATTTCCCTGAAAATAACTTTAGCCAAGTGTTGTAAAGTAAAACTTCTTATCCTAGGTCAAAGTTCTTCTGGTTAATCTTTTGATCATGCCACAACTTGAATTTCTCCTTATAAATTATTTCGTTATCATAAGACTCATTTCTTAATTCTTCCAATCCATTTAGTTGTAACAATCTCTTCTTACCAGCATCTTTTAAATTATAACTGAATTCTTTAATCGCCCAATATGCTTTATGCTCCAATTCTACTGGTAAGTGACAACTCTTTCCAAAAATCAATCTGTAAGGAGTCATTCCAATAAGAGTTTTATAAGTAGTCTTATAAGCCCATAATGCGGTATCCAGTCTAGTGGACCAATCTACTCTACTAGGATTTACAGCCTTCTCAAGTATTTATTTAATCTCTCTATTAGAAACTTCAACTAGCCCACTGGTTTGAGGATGATAGGCTGTAGAGATTCTGTGAATAATATTAAACTTTTTTGCCAATCTCTGAATGTATTTATTTCTAAAATGGGATCCTCTGTCAGTGATAATCATTCTAGGCATTTTGTATCTGGTGAAAATATTTTTCATTAAAAAACTTGAAACACTTTTAGCATCACAACGAGTTAAAGCTTGTGTTTCAATCCAATTAGAAATGTAGTCTACTGTAATTATTATATATAAGTTTCTAAATGAAGGAATAAATGGTCCCATAAAATCTATTCCCCAAACATCAAAGATCTCAACTTCTAACATGAAATTTTGAGGCATTTCATTTCTTCTAGATATATTTCCTTCTCGTTGACATCAATCACAAGTTTTTTATATATCTATAAACATCTCTAAAGATAGGCCAATAAAATCCTGCTTGTAAAATTTTATAAGCAGTTTTATCAATCCCAAAATGTCCTCCAAATTTAGAATCATGACATTTCTGAATGATCAGCTCAATTTCTTCATAAGGTACACATCTCATCATAATATGATCCTTACATTGTTTATATAAATAAGGCTCATCCCAAAAATATGTTTTTGCATCATGAATGAATTTCCTTTGTTGTTGCAATGTCAACATAGGTGGCAAAATATCACTTACAATATAATTAACAATATCAGCATACCATGGTATTTTCCACTCAATAATATTATAACGTTGTTCATCAGGGAAACTGTCTGGAATTTAATTATCAGTGTCGGATGATTCTTGATTTTCTAAAATTGACAAATAATCAGCAATTTGATTATTAGTTCCCTTTTAATCAATAACCACAAGATCAAATTCTTGCATTAAAAGTATTCATCTAATCAACCTTAGTTTAGCATCCTTCTTTTGCATCAAATATTTAATAGCAGAGTGATCAGTATGCACAACACATTTAGCTCCAATTAAATTATGAATTTATCTAAAGCATACACAATTACTAATAACTCTTTTTCAGTAACAGTATAGTTAATTTGTGCATCATTAAGAGTTTTACTCGCCTAGTATAAAGCTTTAAAAATCTTTTCATACCATTGTCCAAGAACATCTCAAATAGCATAATCACTAGCATCACACATCAGTTTAAATGGTTTCTCCCAGTTAGGTGAAACTATAATAGGGGCTACGATTAATTTTTCATTTAGTAACTCAAAGGTATTTAAACAGCTTTCAGTAAATTTAAATTTCTTATCCTTTTCTAAAAGTTGGCATAGAGGTTTGTTAATTTTTGAAAAATATTTAATAAAACGCATGTAAAATCCAACATGTCCTAGAAAACTCCTAACATCTCTTACATTAGTAGGAGGTGTTAGTTTAGATATAACCTAAATTTTTGCAGGGTCTCCTTCCTTACCATCTTCCGAAATTTTATGCCCTAACACAATTCCTCTTGCAATCATAAATTGACATTTCTCCCAATTTAGAACCAAATTAGTTCTTTCGCATAACTCTACAACTTTTTCAAGTTAATTTAAGCATGCGTCGAATGATGTTCCAAATATAGAGAAATCATCCATAAATACTTCTAATCCATCATCAATTAGCTTACTAAATACAGACATCATACATCTCTGGAATGTTATAGGTGCATTGCATAATCCGAAAGGCACTCTTCCAAAAGCAAAAGTTCTAAAAGGATTAGTAAACGTTGTCTTTTCTTGATTCTCAGGAGCTATAGGAATTTGATGGTAACCGGTATATCCATCTAAAAATCAAAAATATTTTTGCCTAGCAAGTCTATCAACTATTTGATCTAAAAATGGTAGAGAGAAGTGATCTTTCCTCATGGCAGTGTTTAATTTCCTATAATCAATGCAAATACGCCACCCATTAACTTGTCTGATAGGTATTAATTCATTATTTTCTTTTATTTCAACAGTCACTCCTCCTTTCTTAGAAACATAATGAATAAGACTNAACTTGTCTGATAGGTATTAATTCATTATTTTCTTTTATTTCAACAGTCACTCCTCCTTTCTTAGAAACATAATGAATAAGACTTACCCACGCACTATCTAAAATAGGATATATAATTCCACTGTCTAACCATTTCAAAATTTCTTTCTTAACTACTTCTTTCATCATCCGATTTAATCTCCTTTGTGGATCAACTCTTGGTTTAGATTGTTCATCTAATATAATTCTATGCATATAGATTGAAGGACTGATTCCCTTAATATCAGCTAAGGTCCAACCAAAAGCTTTCTTATATCTTTTTAATGTATCTAATAGTCCTTGCTCTCGCAGATCATTTAATTCTAAAGATATAATAACAGGTAATGTAGATGAGTCTCCTAAAAATACATACTTCAAGTGGCTAGGCAGTATTTTTAACTCAAGTTCAGGTTGTTTTATAATTGATGGAAATAGATTCTTATCAACATTTTCCGTAATATCCAACATCTCAAATATTTCCTGAACATAATATAATTTTTTATTTTCTAATTCATCCAAAATAACTTCATCATTCTTTTCAAATTGTTCCTTCTCCACAAAATGTTCTTCTTCTTCAAAATGCTTTTTATCTTCAAAATGTTCTTTAAAATATTTGTTCAGTAGATGTTCAATAATTTTCATTCGAAAACATTCATTATCTCTTTCAACAGTAGGGTATTTCATAGATTTTGCAATGTTAAAAGTCACTTCTTGATCATTAACTCTCATAGTTAATTTTTCTTTTTGAACATCTATCATAGCTTTTCCAGTAGCTAAAAATGGTCTCCCTAAAAAGATAGGTATTTCTTTATCTTCCTCCATATCTAAAATAATGAAATCCACAGGAAAGATAAATTTACCCAGTTTTACTAACACATCTTCTATAACTCCCTTTGGATATGTAACTGAACGATCTGCTAACTGTAGAGTTACAGAAGTAGGTGAGACTTCTCCTAATCTTAATCTTTTGAAAATTGATAGAGGCATAAGAATAATGCTGGCTCCCAAATCACATAAAGCTCTTCCATAAAATTTTTCACCGATCGCACACGGTATTGTAAAACTTCCAGGTTCTTTTAATTTCTTAGGAAGCTTTTTCTGAATAGTTGCACTACACTCTTCACTAAGTGGAACAGTTTCATTACCTGTGAACTTCCTTTTCTTATTCAGAATATTTTTCATAAATTTCACATAATTGGGCATTTTCTCTGAATCTTCTATGAAGGGAATGTTTACTATTAATTTCTTAAGAATTTCTAAAATTTTTGAAAATTTTTTATTCTGTTTGTGTTGCTTCAATCTTTGAGGAAATGGTTGTGGAGGTTTCTCCACAGTAATTTTCATTGGTGTAATTGGATACTCTAAATCTGGGTATTCATGATCCTTTTCTTTTTCGGTATCCACTTTCTCTTTTTCAGTTTCTGTTTTTTTTTGTACCCTTGTTTCCAATTCTTTTCCACTTCACAATTGTATCACTTTAATTTGTGCTTTTCCTTAGACTTTAGGATTTGATTCCACAGTACAAAGAAAAGTTCCTAATGTTTGCTTACTAAGCGCAGTAAAGATATGCCTTAATTGGTTTTCAATATTCTTAATAGCAGTTCCTTGATTTTGTAATTGATTTCCTTGAATTTGTAATTGATTTTCTTGATTCTGCAATTGTTGACCAATGTTTAATATCAGCTCTTCCATAGACAACTTCTTCTCCTTAATTTGAGTATTATTGTTAAATCCTAGAGGATAAGAAGGTCTATAGTTAATATTTCCTTGGTTGGATGAATTTCCTAATGGGTTCACTGGGTTGTTTGCCCATTATTGAATTGTAGAAAAATCGTTATTCCAATTAAAATTTGGATGATTCTTTCAACTTGGGTTATAATAGTTTGAATATGGGTTGTTGGGTTTATTAATAGCATTTAAGGTCTCATATGAAGGTTGAACATCCACAAATTTCCCAAATAAATTCTCTTCCATCATAGGAGGTGTTGGAGAATAATTCATCCCATAATGATCTAATTTCTTTGATATTGCAGCAATCTGTGAAGCTAACATAGATATTGTATCAGAATCATGGATACTAGCTACTCTTTTAGGATTTACTCGCTCAAAGGGCCATCGAAAATTGTTAGTAGTCATCTCTTCTATTAACGAATAAGCCTCATCAAAAGGGTTTGACATTAAAGAACCACCTGCCGCAGCATCTATAATCGATCTAAGAGATCCTACTAATCCATTATAAAAAGTTTGAATTATCAACCAATCTAGTAATAAATGATGAGGACACTTCCTAAGAATATCTTTAAATCTCTCCCAAGCTTCATATATTAACTCTCCATCAATCTGACAGAACGATGTTATGTCATTTCTAAGTTAGCAGTTTTGGATGGAGGGAAATATTTGGATAGAAATTTCTGTGAAAGTTTTCTACAAGTTCTAATAGATTCCAGTGCTAACGAATTTAACCACATCTTAGTTTTATCCCTCAGTAAAAAAGGAAAAAGTCTAAGTCTAACAGCATCGTTTGAGGCTCTGTCATATTTAAAAGTAGCACACAGTTCTAAAAAACTAGCGAGGTGTAAGTTCGGATCTTTATTTGGTGTACCTCCAAATTTATTTTTTTGTACCATTTGGATAATAGCAGGTTTAAGCTCAAATAAATTAGCAGGTTACATCAGGATTTTGGATAGATAAGTGAATTTCATCTACAATAGGATTTGCATCTCTTAGGGGTCTAGGTTGATGTTCATTCTCTATTCCTTAATTGTTCAGGTTGTTTTCCATTGTATCAGAATTTTTAAGTTCTCTTTTTAATTTTCTAATCCTTCTAACAGTGTGTTCTAATTCTGAATCGTAGGTTATAAAATTTTTCGGTCCAAATTTATGCATACAATTTGAAATCAGTACTTAGTAACATAATTAACTAAATATCAAAACAAGTTGTAATTCAAGAAAAAATTTTCTAATAATCCTAATTTGTCTGTTATGCTGATCGTGATTTTACTCACTCACTCAATCACTCCCCGACAATAGCGCCAAAAACATGACCGGCTACTTTATATATGCTTAAAATATAAGATAAATATGAACGTAGTAAATATTCAATAATTGTAAAGTCACACTTATCAACGCAAGTATAAGTTCCACTCAAGTAATATAGGGCTCTAATGGAGTCCTAGATATCGATCCTACATGAGGTAGTTTAGAATTACAGACTAAGATTTTAGCAAAGCAATACTTTAATCACAACAACGATGTTCAATTTGCTTATCTGTCAGTAATAGGCAATTGAAATAAATAGATAATTTTAATAACTAATAAATAAATAGTGATACTAAGGATGGTTTAATTGTGATATTCAATAAATAAGAAAGCATCATTCTCCTTGTCAAGAAATTATAGTGAATGGATAAAATGAAATAGTTCAATTTATATTGTGCCAAATAGGAGCATACATATTCTTTACCCTTTGGTCCAGGCATAAAGAACATTGATTAATCCTACGCTTGTTTACTGAATCTGCAGCTGGTTGGGAGGATACCGGCTCTCACTTCGGAGCTCCCACATTCCCCTCACCTGAGGGCTAACATCTACACTTCAGCACCCAAACCATATGACCGAATTGGGGATTTTCGTCTGTCACTCTAAAATCTCCAAATCTACGCCCGATAATATTATTTCCCTATTTATTTGCACCCAACTTCCAAGGG
>NEWO01001784.1:0-11209 GCA_003013225.1 Phalaenopsis aphrodite
ATACAATTCAATCATATATCCAATGTGGATGTAAGCTACGTCTTTTATGCTGATGACATTATTCTCTTCACCAAAGCAACCAAACATGCTATCAAGTTTGTTTACAAATGCCTTAAAGACTTGATATCATGATTATTGCAATTCAACACCAGGAAAAGTTTCATTCTATTTAGAAAATGTATCAAACCTCGGGTAAAGCATTGGATCAGTCATTTTAGTGGTTCCAACACCTGTCTTACCACTTTGAGGTGCCTAAGTGTTTGATACACCTAAAATATATAGACTTTTATGCACATTTTTATACCTATTTTTGAGATATTAAGCTTTAATGAAAGTTATTTGTGTGTTTTTTCTTTCAAAAGTAATAAAATGGGTGAAAAATGCTAAAAAAAGTGAAAATGGATCAAATTTGAAGCAAAAATGATGAAGGTGCAAAAATGAACTGGAGGCCTAAGCACCCAGCACTGATGCCTATGCGCTAGAGAGTCGCGCCTAAGTGTCAGAATTCCCTCGTTTAAGCTCCAAAAGTAGTTATTTGATGATTCATTGAATTTAGAAAAATTTTTGAAGAGGTGTTTGAAGCAACCCTTAGTAAAAACGTAGGAAATAATCCACGGACACAAAAATTCATTCAATTGGCTTTTGAAAGGAGGAACTTCTAGAAGATTCATTGAATGGAGACACATTTTGAAGAGCACCAAGGCACTTTTAGGATTTTTATTAAAGAAGAATTGGATAATCAAAGGAAGGGGCTAGCCATTAGACATCCACATCCACCATTCATCTTAGTAACCACAACAGCTGCGATCCACTTCTCTTTTTATTTTGAGTGTTAATTTGTATTATGAGTGAAGGAAGAGAATTTAAAGGAACTTCAAGACATTTGGTGAAGAGGATTTGAGATAATTTTTTATCTTTATGACTACATTTGGTTTTAATTTAGACTTCTTGTTTGTGTGCATGATTTCTACTTTTAAACTCATGTGTGGTTGTGTTTTCTCCATGGATTCTGAGTAATTTTCTTTATCTTTTTTCTTTAAAATGATAAGTAATTAAGTATTTAAAGGAAGTTGCATGAACTATTAGACTTCAATGTTGGAAGAAGTTGTGTTGATTTGAAACCTTGTACTTTATTTACTTCTTGATTTGGCCAATTAAGATGTTAACACTTATTGTGAGAGCTTGTAAGAACTGAGATGGTATTGTCTCAGTCAACAAGTGATTGGAATCACATATTGATTTCATGGATGAGAATGTAGTTCATGGGGTTGAGTGCAAATAAATAATGAAATAAACTTTTTTAGGGAGTAGAATTAGAGGACTTTAGAGTGACAGATTAAAGCCCTCAATTTAATTTATACTTTTAGGTTTTGTATGAGATGTTAGCCCCTAGGTAAATGGAGAAGAGGGAACTCTAGAGTGAGAGCTATTATCTTCTCTACCCAAACGGTCTTCAAGACTATTCAAACAATAGGTTAGCCAATGTTTTTTATAGTATCTCTAGTAAGGGTAAAGAATGTTATTGCTTGTATTTGGCACAACACATTTAACATACTTTCATAACATATATTCTATACTTTTTGTTGATTCATGATAAGGAAAAATATATTTTACTTATATTATTTTCATCCTGCAAATATTTAGTTAAGTTAATTAATTGTTTACTTTATTTTTATAAACCAAAAATTACAAAAAAAAAGTCAAATTTTCATTCCTATTATAACACCTTAAGTTTAAGTATGAATATTTTGCTAAGTAGATTTTTGTAATCTAAATTTTTTAGCTTTCTAAAGTGCATATTGCCAAGTTTCTCTATGGTTTCAATATTTGGGGCTTAATCAAAAAGTCCTATATTACTTGATAACGATACATATACTTGGGCAGTATCCCATTTTTAAATATTATAATTATATTCTTCTTTGCTTCATAGTTGAAAATTTACCTAGCTTTTGCTTGGGATCAAGTTGTTGGCTTTGTTGCGAAGTAGGAATCACTATTAAGGAAATTAAGCATTTAACCGCATACATCACACATTTTATATCTATATCGAAGAATCAACATCAAGTTTGTGGAGACGTTGTCAGGGTAACAAAGCAATATTATATAAAAAAAGTTTTTAGAATGCAAAATTTCTATTTTTATAAAGTCTTATTTAAACTTTAATATTTATTATAGGAACATTGTAGTGTTGTTTTTATATTATGTTCCTATTTGTCTGTTTTTATCTTCATTTCCTTTTTATTTTATGAGTTTATATTAATGTATGTGTAGTTAAGGTTCCATAGGACCTCTGCCTTATGATTCCGAATTAGAAAGAACTATTAGAAAATTAAAAAATTAAAAATTATTGAAAATTTTCAAAAAAAGACAAATCAAAATAATCAAAATGTTGATGAATTTAGAACTTTGAAAGATTATGCAAACCGTATAGTGGATGAACTTCATTGTAGTATTCAAAAACCCGCTGCAGTGGCTAATTCATTTGAGCTTAAACCTGCTATTATCCAAATGGTATCAAATAATAAGTTTGGGGGAGCACCAACTGAAGATCCATATTTACATCTTGCCAATTTTCTTGATTTGTGTGCTACATTTAAATATGATGGTGTATCAGATGATACTATAAGACTTTGATTATTTCCTTTCTCAGTGAGAGATAAAATTAATATATGGTTACATCGTTATCACCTGCATCTATTAGAACTTGGGGTCATTTAGTGCAAAAATTCCTTGCTAAATATATTTCACCATAAAAAACTGCGAAGCATAGAAATATTATTATATCTTTTTGCAAGTTTGAAGGAGAATCTATTTATGAAGCATGGAACTCTTAAGAAAGTCTCCACACCATGTTATACCAGGTTGGTTAATAATTCAAAACATTTATAATTGATTAGTTGGATCTCTTAGATTTATTGTAGATGCCGCTGCTAGTGGTTCATTGATATCAAAACCATTTAATGACGTTCATGCTTTAAGTGAAGAGATGACTACTGATACACCTAAAATATATAGTTTTTTTAGACACATTTTTATACTTATTTTTGAGATATTGCACTTTAATGGAAGGTATTTTTGTGTTTTTTTGTAGATACAGGTGAAACGGGTGATAAATGCTTAAAGGAGTGAAAAAAGAACAAATTTAATGCACAAAGGTGAAAAATGTACGAAAGAGTTTTGGCGCCTAAGCGCCAGATTCGGCGCTTAAGCGCCGGTTAAATAGAGAAGGCCGCGCTTAAGCACCAGAGGCCCCATGCTTAAGCGCCAATGACAGTTATTAGGCGAGTAAATTCGATTTCTGCAAATTTTAATGTGGTTTTTGAGGCACCCATTGACTTAATAGGTGATTATAACCACCATGGACAAAAATTATCATGAAAGGATGCCTATCTTGGGGAAATACATCGAAACTAGACATATTTTGAAGAGAAACCAAGGCACCTTTTAGAAAATTATAAATGAAAGAAGATTGTGATTTTGAAAAACGTCCTGATAGTATTGGAAAGTTTTGAAAGTTCTCATTTAGGGAGTTAGTTCAGAGAGATTTTCAGGCACCACTTTTACTTTTATTTTATCCTTTTTGTTATTTTATTTTGAGTGATGATAAAAAGAAGAGAATCAAAGGAACTTTAAGAGTTTGGTGGAGGACTTGAGATAAGTTTTTTTCTTTTTATTTTGAGACTACTTTTTGTTTTAATTGAGACTTATTGTTGGTTAGTCAATGATTTCTTCTTTTAAACTAAAGTGTGGTTTTGTTTTCTTCATGGATTCTGAGAGGTTTTCTTTATCTTTCTTCTTAAAATTATAAGTAATTAATTTTTAGATGGAAGTTGTGGAAAGTATTGATCTTCAATGATGGAAGAAGTTGTGATGATTTAAATCCATGCACTTCATTTACTTCTTGATTTGGTCAATCCAGATGTTAAAATTTGTTGTGAGAACATGTAAGAACCGGGTTGGTATTATCGCAGTCAACAAATGGAAAAATCACATGAGGTCTTAGGAATGAGAATGTAGTTAATATGATTGAGTGCAAAGAAAAAGGAAAATATTCATTGAAGGGTGTAGAGTTAGAGGACTTAAAGTGAAGAGTTAAAGCCCCCAACTTGGTTATTATTTTAGGTTATGATACGAGAATGTTATCCCTCAGATGGAAGGAATCGAGGGAACTGTAGAGTGAGAGCTAGTATCGTCCCTGCCTAGCAGGTCTTCAGAACTATTTAAACTTTAAATTAGCCAATGTTCTTAATAACATCTCTAGTAAGGGTAAGGAATATTATTGCTCACATTTGGCACAACACAATTCACATTCTTCCACAACATAATTCCTATACATATTACTGATTCATAACAAGAATAAAGAAATTTTCATATTTAGTGCTTTTCTTCTAAAAAAACTCTTATATTTTGTTATTGTTGTATTAAAATATTAAATATACCAAAAATATTTAAATTTTCATTACTGAAAAAAATCATCTTTAGTTTAGATAATTAACTTTTTATTAAAAATAGAAAGTATGTTGTTTAATAGTGCATTTTGTGTATTCTGCCTATGAGTTCGATATTCAAGTCTTAATAAAAAAGTTTTATATTACTTGATAACAATACGTATACTTGCTTAGTATCTCAAAATATAAAAATTAAAAGTTAAATTCTTATTTTTCATCAAAATCAAGTTTTTGGTTTTGTTGCAAAGTAAGGAAATATAAGTGAAATATAATCTAAATTATTGTTGTACTGAGCAAATTAGCAGTATCTAGGGATCAAGTTTTTGGCGTCGTTATCGGGGAGAAATTGATTTTAAAAAGCAAATTTCTACTTTTAGAAAGTCTTATTTAGTTTTTTAGTTATCTTATCTTATTTTATTTTGTTTTGTTTATTTTATTATATGTTAGTGTATGTGTAATTCAGGTTATGAAAGACCAGTGCCCTACGATTCTAAATTAGAAAGAACTATTTGAAAAATTAGAAAAACCAAAAAAATTATAAATTTTGAAAAATATAAAAAAATTACAGAAATGGAAGACCAAAATAATCAAAATGCTGAAATTCATCAAGAGTTTAGACCTTTAAGAGATTATGCCAACCCTACAGTAGATGAACTTCATTGTAGCATTCAAAAACCTACTGTAGTGGCTAATTCATTTGAGCTTAGACTTGTTATTATCTAAATGGTATCATATAATTAGTTTGGGGGATCACCAACTGAAGATCCAAATTTACATCTTGCCAATTTTCTAGAATTGTGCACTACATTTAAATACGATGGTGTATTAGATGATGTCATAGGACTTAGGTTATTTCCTTTCTTACTGAGTGATAAAGCTAAGATGTAGTTAAATTCATTAACACCTGAATCTATCAGAACTTGGGGTGATTTAGCACAAAAATTCCTTGCTAATTATTTTTCATCATTAAAAACTGCAAAGCTTATAAATGATATTACATCTTTTAATCAGTTTGAAGGGGAATCTATTTATGAAGCATGGAAAAGATTTAAAGAACTCTTCAGAAGGCGTCCACACCATGTTATACTTGATTGGTTAATATATCAAACTTTTAATAATGGATTAGTTGGATCCCTTAGATCAATTATCGATGTCGCTGCTGGTGGTTCATTGGTGTCAAAACCATTTCATGATGCTTTTGCTTTAATTGAATAAAATGGCTACCAATAATTTTCATTGGCCTTCTGAGAGGGTAAATCCTAAGAAAGTAGCCAATATTCATGAAATCGTTGCATTTACCATTTTAGCAAATTAAGTTGCTACAATTTTAAGGAAGTTAGACCAATTTGGAATGAATTTTCTCAACCAATTTTCATGATTGAAGAGAATTCATTAGGCCAAATGGTAGATTATCAAGCATCATTAGAAACTTTGAATGCCATAAATAAAAAGCGGAAACCCATATTCAAATTATTATAACCCAGGTTGGAAGAACCATCTCAACTTTAACTAGAATAACAATTCGGGTGATAATAATTAGCAATTTAGGAACAACTAAGGAAACCCATTAGGAAACTGGAACAACCAAGGGAATAATAATTATAGATCTACTTATCTTCCAGGTTTCAACAGAAATACACAGTTTAACAACAAGAAGTTGTGTATAGAAGAAGTGCTGTTACAAATGAGAAATCAATTACAAAGTAAAAGAGCTACAATTAGAAATATTGAGAATCAACTTGGACAAATAACAAATTCATTAAGTAATGGATCCCAAAGAACACTTCCTAGTAATATTGAATCAAATCCAAAAGACCATAGTAAAGAGCAAGTAAAAGTCATTCAAATTAGAAGCAGAAGAGAGTTGGAAGGTCGGGTTCAATTGAAGTAGAGAGAGAATAAATTGAAGAATCAAAAGAGGATGCTCCAAAAGATTCTGAGAGACCTATTTCTCCACTAAAAATTGATCTAGAAAAATCACCACCTCCATTTCCTCAAAGACTTCATCAGCAAAAGTTGGATAAGCAATTTTCAAAATTTATGGAAATATTTAAGAAGCTTACAATTAATATTCCATTTGCTGAAGCCTTAGAACAAATACTGAGCTATGTAAAGTTTATGAATGATATTCTCAACTATAAAAGGAAGTTTGAAGATAATAAGACTGTTGCACTTAGTGAGGAGTGTTGTGCGATAATTTAGAAGAAGCTTCTTGAAAAGCTTAAAGATCCTGGTAGCTTTACAATTCCATGTGCAATAGGAGACAAATTTTATGGGAAAGCCTTATGTGATTTAGGTGGAAGCATTAACCTTATGCCATTATCAATATTTAAAAGATTGGGATTAGGAGAAATAACCCCTACTACTGTAACTCTGCAATTAGTAGATTGTTCGATAACATACCCTAAAGGAGTTATAGAAGATGTCCTAGTGAAAGTGGATCAAATTACCTTTCCTGTTGATTTCATTGTGTTAGATACGGAGGAAGATAAAGAGATATCTATCAATTTGGGGAGACCTTTCCTAGCCACAGGAAGAGCAATGATATATGTGCAGAAAGGAGAATTAACAATGCGCGTCAATGATCAAACTATTACTTTTAAAATTTCAAGATCAATGAAATACTCTACAAAAGGTAAAGATGATGAATGTTTTAAAATGAATGTTATAAGATATCTAAGTGAATGCCATTTCAAAACGACTTATGAAGAAAAATATGAAGTACAAGATTTAGAACATGAGCAATAAGAGGAATTAAATCATTGTGAAGATCTTCTTAAGGAAGATTCAAACTATGTTCGAGAAAGTTTTGAAATTTTGGACACGATAGACAAAGAAAAATTATTTTGTCCATCTATTGAAAAACCTCCAGAACTAGAGTTGAAGTTACTTCCTGAACATTTAAAATATGCCTTTTTAGGAGATTCCTCTACTTACCAGTTATAATTTCCTCAAAATTAAAAATGAAAGAAGAAGAAAGGTTGATGAAAAATCTGAAAAATTTTAAGAAAGCCTTTGGATGGATAATTACTGATATTAAAGGAATTAGTTCTTCAATTTGTATGCATATAATTCATATGGAAGAGAACTACAAACTTAGAGCTAATCCACAAAGGAGATTGAATCCTGTTATGAAAGAAGTTGTAAAGAAAGAAACTTAAAAGTGGTTAGATGTTGAAATTATCTACCCTATTTCAGATAGTGCATGGGTTAGTCCAATTCACTGTGTTCCTAAGACTGTAACTGTAAATGAAAATAATGAGTTAATACCTGCTGAACAAGTTACAGGATGGCAAATATGCATTGATTATAAAAAATTAAATCTTGTCACTAGGAAAGATCATTTTTTATTACCCTTTCTAGATCAAATGCTAGAAAGACTAGCAGGGCATAAATACTTTTGTTTTCTGGATGGATGTACTGGTTATCACCAAATTCAAATATCTCTTGAGGATCAAGAGAAACCAACGTTTATTGGTCCTTATGGTACTTTTGCTTTTAGAAGAATGTCCTTTGGTTTTTGTAATGCCCCCACTACATTTCAAAGGTGTATGATGGCAATTTTTTGTGATTTAATTGAAAAGGGGATTGAAGTATTCATGGATGACTTTTTATTATTTGGAACTTCATTTGACTCATGTTTAGAACATTTATCCAAAGTTCTTAAGCATTGTGAAGAAATAAATTTAGTCCTTAACTGGGAAAAATGTCAATTTATGGTAATAGGAGAAATTGTATTAGGACATCAAATATCAGAAAATGGTATAGAAGTAGATTCTGCTAAAATTCAAGTGATCTCTAATTTAACTTTTCTAACAAATGTAAGGAAAATTAGGAGTTTTTTAGGACATGTTGGATTCTACAGGCAATATATTAAAGACTTGTCAATGATTGCAAAGCCTTTATGCCTTTTATTAAAGAAAGATGCAATTTTTAATTTTGATGAGTAATGCGTAAAAGCTTTTAAGTTATTAAAAGAAAAAGTAATCGCTGCACCATTTATAGTTTCACCAAATTGGGAAAAACCTTTTGAATTAATGTGTGATGCTAGTGATTATGATGTTAGAGCTGTTTTAGAATAAATATATGATAAAATTTTTAAAGTTATTTACTATACTAGTAAAGCTCTTAATGAAACTTAAATTAATTATACAACAACTAAAAAAGAGTTATTAGCAATAGTATATGCTTTTGATAAATTTATATCATATTTAATTGGAACTCATTGTGTGGTGCATACAGATCATTCTGCTATTAAGTATTTAATGAAAAAGAAGGATGTCAAACCTAGACTTATAAGATGGATTCTTCTTTTGTAAGAATTTGATTTTGTAATAGTAGATCAGAAAGGGATTAAAAATCAAATTGCTGATCATTTGTTCAAGCTTAAATTAGAAAAACCACTCTATTTTGAAAATGAAATTAATGAACATTTTCCATATGAAAAATTGTTCACTATTAATGAGTGGTGTGTTCCGTGGTATGCCGACATTGTGAACTTTATTGTTAGTGATATTATACCCTATGGATAGACATACCAACAGAAGAGGAAATTTATTTCTGAAGCAAAGCCTTATTTTTGTGATGATCCATTTTTATATAAATAAGGAAAGGATCTGATTATTCGAAGATGTGTACCATTAGAAGAAACTTATTTGATTATCCAAAAATATCATAATTATGATTTTGGGGGACATTTTGGTGTTGATAAAACAACATACAAAATTTTACAATCTAGATTTTTTTGGCCTGCAATTTTTAGAGATGTTAATGTTTATATCAAAACTTATGATAGATGTCAAAGAGTAGGCAATATTTCTAGAAGAAATGAGATGCCCCTCAAGTATATGCTAGAAGTTGAAATATTTGATGTTTTGGGATTAGACTTCATGGGACCATTTATACCATCTTTTAGAAATATATATATATATATTCTGTTAGCAGTGGACTATGTATCCAAATGAATAAAAGATGTTGCTTTACTTTGATGTGATGCTCAAAGTGTTCCAAAGTTTTTGAAACAATTATATTTTGTAGATTTGGGATGCTATGAGTTATCATTACTGATGGGGGAAGTCATTTCAGAAATGTCGTAATGGAGAAATTATTAAAGAAATATCATATAAATCATAGGATCGCTAATGCTTATCATCCTCATATAAGAGGTTTGGCTAAATTATCCAATCAGAAAATTAAAAACATTATGGAAAAATCTATAAATCCAACAAAAATGGATTGGTTAGTCAAACTTGAGTAAGCTTTGTGGGCTTATACAGCTACATACATAACTCCTATAGGAATGTCCCCATATAAGCTAATATTTGGAAAAGTTTATCACTTACCAGTTGAGCTTGAGCATAAGACATATTGGGCGATTAAAGAGTTCAATTATAATTTGAAAGAGGTTGGTGAGAAAAGATTGTTACAATTAAGTGAGCTTGAAGAGATAAGGAATGAATCTTATGAAAGTGCCAAATTTTATAAAGAAAAGACGAAGATGTGGCATGATCAAAATATTCTTACTAAAAATTTTTAGCGAGGTCAACAAGTTTTATTATATAATTCAAGGTTATTATTATTTCCAAACAAACTTAAGTCAAGGTGGATGGGCCCATTTATTGTGATTAAAATTTATCTTTATGGAGGTGTGGATATTAAAGATCCAAAGTCTGAGAAAATATTTAATTTTAATGGACATAGACTGAAACCTTATTTTATAGGGGATCAACATAAGCTCAATTATGGAATGATGTTGGGTCAACAAGAGTAAGCATTGGTTCAGTCAGGCTAACGACGTAAAACCAAGCGCTTTGTGGGAGACAACCCATAGTTATCAGTGTGTTTTTATTTTGATTGTTCTTTTGTGTGATTAAGAAAATTAGGGTAGTATTTTTTATATTATGTTTTAGTATTAATTTTAAGACTTTATTTAGTGATCTAGACATGTTAAAATGAGAATTTGTACATTAAGTTGACTAGTGCAAAAATATGCACTGGAGCTTAAGAGCTAAATACGGCGCTTAAGCGCGACAGTTTGAAAACATATGCAAAATTAATATTCTCGAATAGAAAACCACCTAGAAGTTTGCAAAAACATGCCAAGATAGTTTCTAAACGTGTCTGGTAGTTATTGGAAGGATTTAGACCTATAAATAGAAGGGTTTAGTGAAGTAACTTCACACTAGATCATTTCTAGCCCTAAAGTCTAAGAGAGATAGATTTTAAGATGATGTTTTCATGGGAGATGGATTTGAAGAAGAAGGAGGAGACCATGAGGAATAAATTTGTTAGTCAAAGTGCACAAGAGATTTTTAACGGTTTCTTAGCCGTTAGTATTGAAGGGATATCAGAGAAGATCAATAAAATTGAAAATATCATGTCTGTACTGGAGACCAAGGTATTGAAGATTCATGCACTTCTTGAGCATATTCGATGGTAATTGAAAATGCAATTTAGCCATACAAGTTATATAGAGAAAGCAAATAAAGAGATGTTTCTTAAGCAAAAGTGGATTGAAGAAGATTGCATTAGAGCACGTCACCACTGTCCGTTTTATCAACTTTATATTCCAGTTGCCCCAAGAGAGACTAATGAAAGACCAGAATTTGTTCTTTCTAATGAAGAATGGAATTAAGTTCTATGTTTAAAGTTATGTTTTTGTGTGTTTAAATATGTTGTCTTTAATTGTTTAAGTGGTTGAGACTTGCTTTTAGTGTTTGTGTTATTTAGGTGTTTAATTGTGAAAAATTGTTAAGTGTTTG